>JANHFL010010073.1:204894-224943 GCA_032468155.1 Oxyrhabdium leporinum | reverse complement strand
GGGGCGTCCAGGGGGCCCTGCCCTGGCCCGCTCTTGTCTTCCACCCCTCTATTCCCGAGGGGTGGAATTAAAAGCCGCAAAAACAGCCGATAGACGCTGTTTTTTTCGGCTTTACGGAGTCATGGGACGGACGGATCCCGAAGGACCCGCCTTCAACCCAGTGTTACCAAACCGGAAGTCGAGACCCCTGTCTTTGACTCCATGTGGTGGCTGTCATACAGCAAAAGAAATTAATTATATAAAGATGGAACTTGAAGAAATCTGTTTTTATTTCTACCAAGTAGCCAATCCAGATCTTAACTTTAATCAATCTTTGATGGATCTCTTCTTTCCTTATCTGGAACATTATGAAACAAGAGCTGAATAATTATTTAAAGTATTTGGACTAAATAAAAGTTTAAAAATTAAAATCCACATTGAATGTTATCAGTTAAAACCAATATTGAGACACTAATACCATGTTTCCCCGAAAAGAACACCTACACCAAAAAGAAGCCCTACCCCCCAAAATAAGTCCTAATTAAGCTCCACCCACCATCTGGTTGTACGAGGTGAGGCACAGGATTAAAAATCAAGCTAGCGCGGGGGTGGGGGGGAAGAAGCTGCACCATGTGCCTCACACCCACTCTCTTTAGGAATGCTATGGCCACGCCTCCCATGCCCCGACCCGTCATGCAGCTACCTGACTTCTTCTGTAGCCACTTGTGGCAACCTCGCAGCAGGACGTGAGTGGCCACTTCTTCCTGCTTTAGCTTTGCCCTCATTCAGGAGCTTGGCATTTCACCTTCCTGCCTTTTGTGAACTTTTGGCTGCACGCAAGGGAAGCAGAAGAAGCAGAGATCCTGGCTTGTTTCTCTCCCCAAACTCCACCAGAATGAGTCTTTGTGAGGCTCGTTGCGCTGGCTCTTCATGCAGCCTCTCACACCAGGATACTGCAAGACTTGTTGTGCCATTGCACGTGTGAGGGGCAGCATCGCCATGAGGTGTGTGATACTGGTGCAGCTTCTTGGAGCAGGATGCTGCCAAGTTTGTTATGGAATTGTGCGAGCTTCATTACACCAGCACAGCTGGCATCCTGTCGCTAGCATCTGTGTCAGTATGTCAAACCTCACAGCGGTGCCGCCGCTCCTGCTACTCCCACATGCAATGGCACAACAAGCCTTGCAGCCTCCTGCTCAAAGAGGCTGCGCTGGTATCACAAACCTCACGGCGGTACTGCTGCTCACATGTGCAAGGGCGCAACAAGCCTTGCAGCATCCTGGAGTGAGAGGCTGCACAAGGAGCTGGCGTGACAAACCTCACAAAGACTCATTCTGGCAGAGTTTGGGGGAAAGAAACAAGCAGGGTCTCTGCAGAACACTGGCTGTGCCGGTGTGATGAAGCATATGGCTGTGCTGCTGTTCATGCGTGCAACAGCATAACAAGCTGCAAGTAACACACCCGAGGAGTGCTTTCGGGAGAAGGCAAAGGGGAGGCGATTGGCTTCACCTTGCCCCTTGCCCTCAGCCTCCCTTCAGCTCTCCAAGGGTCTCTCCCAGAACTAAGCATTGGTGGAGCTGAACCAGAAAAGTGGCCCACAGGCTTTCAGGAGCAAAGTTGAGACTGAGAGGAGCCAGAGTGGGGGGAAAGTCAGGAGAGAAGGCAAAGGGGAAGTGATCAATCCAGTGCAGCCCCAGTGCTCTTCTTTCCTCGGAAATGGAGTCTTGGAAAAGAGCAGCCTCAGGCAGGGTTGGTCAGGTGAGTCAGTGGAATGGCTCGGGAGGTCGCTTCGCAAGTGGGACATTGGAAGGAGCCCTGTGAGGAGATGCCACTGCCTGCAGAGACACAGAGACAGACTGAACTTTGCTCCCTCTCCAGCCGGCCAATACGGTAATATTTTGTTTGCTGGAGGCAGCACCTGGAGCGGCACTCATGGGGCAGCTGTTCTGTGGATGGAATTGCCTGCTGCGACCATCACTGTTAGGCAAGGAGGGTGCGAAGTATGTGGGGTGCTTCGCTTGGCCTTCTGCTGCTTTTGCAACCACAATCGGCTGCAAAAGCAGCCATGTTTGCTGAAGGTGGCAGCCTGAGTGGCACCCATGAAGCAGCTGTTTTGTGGATGGTGGGATGGCCTGCTGCAACCCTTCAGGAAGCTGGCGCGAGGGGCCACTTGCCTCCCCACCTCGTACCGATACATGGGGGGGGGAGAAATAAGATCCCCCATAAAGAAGCCCTAGCTGTTTTTTGGGGGATCAAAAGAAAATAAGTCCCGGTCTTATTTTTGGGGAAACATGGTACAGATTTTCAGTTATCAAAACTTCAGTTCCCTTCAGACCTACAGGGAAGCCATTGTAGGATACCTGATGTTTTAAAATGGTCAAAGAAAGATGAACAAAGCAGACTCCAAGTCATAGCAGCTCAGTTGCCTTCTTGCCAAATGAATTCTCGTGGAATTTTGTCCTCATGAATCTTTGACCTACAAGGCAAGCTGAGTCTGGTTATTTATTAAAAGTTAGTTCTCTTTATGGGCATTATCTTTAGCTCTTAGGCTGCAAAATTCCCGAGTGCAGCAGCATTGAAAATTTGAGGCAGATAATCATTTTAGCAGCGTGGAGAAATTTATGGCTGACGAAACAAGAAGATGGTTGAAAGTTCATTGCTTCTTTTAAGATGTTCTTGAACTAACTGGATAATTGAAATGAATTATTTTTAAAGAACCACTAATGTACATTAAAAGGCAACTTTGATTAAAAATCCATTCATTCATCACTAATATATGTTATTTTGCCTAACACAACTGCCATCATATCTGATTCCATTGCAGAACTCTATTTTTCAACAGCTATTTTTAGAGGGGAAAAACCTGACATGGCAGGAGAATTTACACTGTCTAGGCGTCTTCCTGTTACCCTAAGAAGGAAGAGAAAAGGAACTCAGCTGCTGCTAGAGAGTAGGCACACCAGTCTTCTGAATCGCCTGCTGTAGGCCGCAGATTCCCTGGCAGCAGGAGAATTACAAGGAGAACAAGCAGTTCTCCAAAGGAAAAGCTGAGAGGTTGGCTTCATATAATTCCCCACTCTTTGAGTTTGTCTTTGGGAACATTCAACTAGATCTCCTATATTAAAATGAACTAGGGCTGAAATATCTGTATTTGATTAAGCTATTCTGATAAGTTTTTATTATTTTCACAATGCAGTTATTTCCAAAATTATATACTCTATCTTTGAGTAAATAAGTTTTTTTTAAAAAGGTGCGGGGGGGGGGATATTTTGTGAAGTTCCGATTTTTCACCAAAGCAGTGTGAAAATTATGTACAGTAGAAAAAAAATTAAAAACATGTTTCTAGTGACAACCCTACTTTATATTTTTTCAGTGTTACACATATATGTGTATATACATTATACATTCAAGGAAAAGAATCTAGTTATATGGATTCGAAATCATGATTCTGAGAATTAAAAACAATAAATGATAGCTAAGTTTGCAAATTTTATGGTTTCTAAGGTATACCTTGAAGATAGAATAGAAATCATAGGTAGCGCAGTGGAATACACTTATTTAGAAAAAGAAATTGCTCATTTCACTGAGTGCAAACAAACTGCCACAAATCACTTTTAATCTACATATAAAAGTATTTCTTGCACAAGCAATAATATTCAAATGGTGTTGCTCCAAAATGTGAAAATACCCTGTATGTACTATATTGCTTTCCTTCCTCCTCGGTGCATATTTAAGTGATGATTCATTTAATGACTCTGCCACAGATAACAAAAGGGGAAGGACTGTGCAGAAACCATATACTATTCTGAAAAGAAAATAAGTCTTGTCAAAAAAAATTTCAACACCTTTTTCTATAACTTACCGTAATTAAAAAATAAAAAGGAAATATCTATACTTTATGTAGTTTTCAAGTAACTATCTCACTTTTCTGAGAGATTATATAAATAGACCAGAAAGCATTTTTTTAAAGCTTTTTTCTACCTTGTGAGCTAATTATTTTTAAAAATGCTGCTTGTTATCCTCAACTACATTTCTGTTGCAAAGTTATCAAAGTTATGACTAGAAACAGGACATGAGCTACTCTATCATCTATTTCTGCATTATGGATAAGGCATAGTACCATGATGGCGAACCTATGCCATGTGTGCCAGAAGTGGCATGCAGAGCCATCTCTCCGAGCACGCCAGCTGTCGCCCATTGCTCTTCTGGGTTTCGGTGCGCACATGCATGCCAGCCAGCTGGTCTTCGCATGCCTGGGAGTGCCAGAACCTGGAAGAGCAGCTCCAAGGTGCGCCAGTCAGCTGTTCTTCGCACGCACATGCGAAGACCGATGGCTGGCTCATGACTGTGCCGGGAAGTTAAGCTTATGGTTTCTGGCGCACATGCACGCTGGGGAGCTGCTCTTCCGGCTTCCACTGCACCAAACAAAATTTACCAAACAAAATTTGTGCAATCAGTTTCTTTCAAGTGTTTATAATTTTAGTAGAAGTCCTTCCTTTCTATATAGTGACATAACTGAAAATATATTTTTAAAATATTTTAACTCGATATAATCCTGAAGTCACTATTTGAAAGTATGTCAATTAAAAATATAATGGTGATGAAACCTGATTTGTTAAGATAACACTGCATATATGAAGAGATTTAAGCCTTTGGTCGTGTTAACAAAAGTTTATTTTTTAAAGGATTGCTGTGTGATTTGTTTTGTAATTACAAATTGAGAGAAATAGGTAAAGCCTCTTCACTCCATCTCCCAATTTTGATAGTCTTTCTGAAGATGCATTTAATATCTAGTATGTCCCAAGAAAATGGTTTCTCTGTGCTATATCATTAGCTTCTAATACTAAAATCCCAAAGGTCAGGAATTTATGCGGGTCTCCATTATATATTTGCATGCTGAACAATTGAATCTTCATTATCATAAACTGGAGCAGACTCACCTTGAATATTTATAGAGGAATTGATTGTGTGAGAAGACTTTTATAAGTGTGGACAGTGTTGTGCTAGAGTTCCATTTGCAAAAGTGACGGGCACACAGATGAACACCCCCCCTCCCACTGCCACTATTGCTAGTCCACAGAGCCTGAAAGGTTGGGGGCAGCTATGCTAGATGGATCAATTATCTGAAAATCATGTTATGCTCTGGAGTCTTTCAATAGATTCTTCTGTGTCAAAGAAATGGGTTCAGTCCTGCTTTGGTTATGAAAAGAATTGCCAACAAAAATTAGGATTATATGAGTAGGTAGTTACTTTTGTTTAAAAATTATCTGACCATTTTTATATTTAAAAACTGCACACTGGCAAAATATAACATCTGAAAACATGCTATTTGCATACCAATTTTTATGCTGTTGTACTAGTACAATAATTGAGTTTTGTTCACACTTTCATTATATCATCCAAGTTGTACCTTTAAAGCAGAATTGTTAGTGTACTCTAGCCAAAACCTTTATCTGTTTAGATGTAAAATCAATATAATTTAAATGGATATTATCTAAACATATTATTCTGATAAACCAAGTCTTATTCTAGACACATATTGCCAATGCGGGAGGCGGTCAATAGCAAAATGTGCTCAGCTGCCTAGAATAGGTTTCGAAGAAATGCTTGCTTATGTGAACACTTTATATCCACAGTTTATTGATTAGTTTGGTTGTGGTCAAAACGATACTGGATGCTATCATTTAGTGGAAATCCTTAATAGCAAACTGTGTCTTTTTTGTTGTTGTTATTGTTAAGCAAAGCAAAGCAATAGAAAAATGGTAAATTGAAATTTTTATTCTGGAGACTTGTACCTGATTCATATCAATTTCAGTTCTATTCCCACTTCTCAGATTTAAATTAATCTGAATCTAACTTTACCTCTATTAAGTACTGCTAAATCTATTTAAGACTATACCTCTCTGGAATGGTATTGAAACTGACACAGTATACTTTGAAATATACCATTTATAACCACTTGGGAATAAATAATCTGCTTCCAATGATATCATAGCAACAGTAGTTGGGGTCTCTCTCTCTCTCTCTCTCGTTGACTGAATTGTTAAGAGCTCTGTGGAAAAGTAGGTTTTAGAGCTGTGTGCAAAAAGCATTTGATGCAGCTACATGTACAATACAATATTTCTTTTCCCTTGTGTATTATCTTTCATTTCTGCTCTGAGCAACTTGACCTTCAGAAGCCCAAGGAATGATCACCGATTGATTTCTTAATATACATTAACTCAGTTTGTTAAAGTATAAGCTTAACAATAATGTCAAATATCCTGCTCTTAGCCATCAAATGCAGCGTTGATGAAGTAGCAGAAAGAAGTAATTAATTTGGAAGAAGAAAAGGTGTAAGATTCCATGTGGAAGATATACCAAAACTCCTTGAAACATTGCTCCCATCTAGTTTCACATGTTTTGAAATTGAAAGTTATATACCAAAACAGCCACATGCTAAATCTTCTTTAAAAAAAACCAAAACTGTTCAGAAATATTTCTGAAAGAATAGTTTGAGAGAAGCAAAATGTTCCATGTTTATTAATTATTTAGATATATTATGTATTATTGCATACTTCTGCCACTTCTTTTCTCAGTATGATGTGAATTATCCTTTATTTTCAGCATTAATAATGGTATAATGTTCCATTGACCATGAGCAACTGAAGACAGGATTTAAGCTGATTTCCAAAACTAACCATTGTTAATATTAACCTTTGTTAAAATGTAACACTAAACTATGGTTAATGTTGGAAAAAGGGAAAACCAGGAGAGTATAAAATTACTGTCTCTCAATCCATGACATCAGGTTCATGTAACATGCCAGTCAGTCAATTCTTGTTGTAACTAATCAATCAACGCTCAATTGATCCAAAAGAAGCAGACTCTACACTCGCAGGAAAAATACTAGAAAGAGAGGGAAAGACTTTAAACAATTCTTATTTTGGAATAGACAGCAAAAGGATGATTAGAATGTTGGTTTTGGAAAGTTGTAAATAGACTAAGGGACCAGATGCATTGGAAATAAGTTTTGAAATAAATTACAAGAATTCTTTCTGCATGAAAATGTTGTTTAGAATTCTATTAAAAATTATTTTAAAATTAAGGATAAGAAACCTTCCCATAAGAAAATGTTGTTGATTAGAAAAAAAAAATCATGGTGAGATAGGACTTGGAAGGTTGAACACTAGAGGGAACTAGAAATAATTAAAATTTTAATTCAAAGAAAAGAGGCCCATTAATATAAAATGGAGCAAAATACTCTTAACTTTGTGTGAATTTAAGAATATTGGGTAACAATGTAGTTATTACTGTTAAAAGTGTCTGCCATCATAAAACTAGATTTTATCTAGATTTTAGATCAAGAACAAGTTTTACTGGACAAAACTGAGGCTAATTCAAATGTGATTTTTATAATGACCGGTTACAAGAATTATACAGAAAAATATACTATATACTGGATATATAATTGAAATCAGCTGATTCCTTGATAATTAAGGAGGATATGCAAATAACAAAGTAGAAAAATGACTTGGATAACTTTCTCATTTTGGATTTATGAAAGAGGTTTGCTAAAATTTTGAAGGGTTTTCTGAGAAGAAACAAAGAGAAAATGAAAAGAAACCAATTTCTGGGACACTATTTAAAGGACTAAAGAGTGAGATTCGTAAAAGCAAAATGAAGGAATATAAAGATGGTTTATTTGATCAGGATATGTATATGTACATGTACATGTACATGTATATACATATGTTTTTGGTAACTCTCAATAAATTTTTGTTGAGCAGGAACAAATAAGGCTTTAAAGATTTGATTATAGATGAGATATGGAAAGGAGATCTTTTGTTATAGTATCAGAAAAAGTGATTAGTTGCTAAAATTGTTTATACTTGTCATGATGAAGGGGGAAATTTTAAACATTCTTCAGTTTGTATTCATTTTTTATCTTTGTAATTATACATTTTAATTTAAAAATTACAAAAAAAAAACCAAACCCTAAGGAAGATCATAACTAAGTCACTTTTTCAAATTATATTTCTGCTCAGGACTTAGATTTCTTTTATTTGACCATTGTCTTGGTTGCAAATTTTCCTTCTGTTTCTCAGAGTTATTCCTTCAGCCCATTACATATTTCTTTTCCCATTTTTCCCTGAACCACCAAACTGTCTATGTCTCATTGTGTATTATCTTCCCTGGGATGGGTTTGTAATATGGGTGTATAACCTACTATAAAGGTTATAATATATATTATATATGTTATAAAATCTTATATATTTTATGATAATTAAAATATATGTCATCTCTGTTTGGCTCATAATCCTTGAGTGTTTATTCTGCGTGTTTTGAAATCTCTATATGATTCTTGAGGCCAGAATCTCTCCAGAACAATTGTATCTAATAACAATGAAGAGTCAGTGATGATGATATTATTAATTACAATTTTTTAAAAGTGTGTGATTTGTACTTCCTGAGTCTTTATCAACTATAAATACAATGTGTAATTATGATTATTATGTGTTTAACTGATTAAAGGATGAAGTCTCTTCATCAGAATTAGTTCCATGTAGTGGCTGCTGCAGTGTTGCATTCTGGATCATTTGCTCAGATTCTTTCTTGGCCAACCTATCTACAACAATAATTGCCAGAGACAATCTCCACCTCTTCCACTATTTAGCAACAAATCTCTTGTCCTTCAAGTTGGTTATAAAATGAAATCAGTTACATACTATTTCTTTTATTTGTTCATCCTTTTGTTCTGCTGTCCTCTTCTGTCAATTCAATTTAATCCACAAAACGTTGTGGTTTTTAAAAGTCACCATTTATATTTTTTTATTTGATAGTACATGTAGTCTTCACTTCCTAACCACAATTGGGACCAGCAACTCTATCGTTAAGCAAAACAGTTGATAAGAGAAGCATCATGTAACAGTGCCTGTCTTAGTTCTGGCTGCAATGGTTAAGTAAATCACCTGTGGTCATTAAGCATAATGTCACATGACTGGGACTTCCTTCCAGCTTCCCCACTTATTTTGTTTGTCAGAAGCTGTTATTGAGGGTCACAAATGGTGATAATGTGGCTATGGGGCATTGCAACAGTTATAAATGTGTGCCAGTTGCAACTGCCTGAATTATGATGACATGGAGGTGCTATGAAGGCTGCAACTTCAAAGACCAATTGTAAATCTCCCTTTTCAGTCCTAACTTCAACTTTGCTACTTGTATTCCTTTAGTTTTTTTCCATATTTTATTTTTTCTGGGTAAAAGTTGACTTCCAACTGTCATAATTCTTTTTCCACCTCAATTATCCCAGTGTTAACAGCGCCTCATTGACATTACTGCCTAATGGTAAGAGCCATTATACTATCGAGCCATTCTGATCTCATTCCTACAGAATACATACAAAAAGAGAATGATTGTTGTTACAGAAATTCTGCAGAAGACTGACCACTTGTTTGGCACACAAGCAGCTATCTTAGAATGATCCAAGGCATCACTTTCAAGGTGATTCTAGTTGTAGTCAAACTATGGCCTGTGAGCTGGATGTGGCTTGCCATCCAAAATCATCTGACCTGTGGTCCCAAAAAGAAATATATTTCTCCACCCTACAAGACAGAGGAAGAGACTGTCTCGCTCATGCAAAGGAGTCTATATTAAGGCTTCCGAGCCTAAATTAGTATTCCCCAACAATTCCCTGTGCTGGCGCAAGCTCAACCCCCAGTGAGTTCCACAGGCTAATACTAGTCCTCAAGGCAAAGGCAAGTCCAGTCCACTAGGCCAAAGCAAGTGACCAAGAAAAAGTCAAATTCTAAGAAATTAATTCTAAGGCAAAGGCAAAGGCAAGGCAAAAGAAATAGCTGAAGAGACACAATCCAAAGTCCAAGGCAAGAACACACAGCAAGAAAACATACACATTCCCAACATGTCTCCATCTGCTGTACTAAATAGCTAACTTCTGATGCAGCCCATCAAGAAGGGCAAGGCTGCCTCCTCATGAGTAATCTGATTGACCTTAGCTGCTCTTGCCTTTTCTCTACCCTACATGTTCTGTGGCTAAAAAATTTGAAGCCCACCCCTGAGTACAATATAACATGCTCCAGAGTTTCAACTGCTCCTCTACCACATGGCACAACCTCCTCTCAAAAGGGATGCTGCAGTATCTCTCTTCAATGATTGCTATTTGAAAGTCACTGCATCTAGCCAAAGAAAAAAACCCTCTAAATTTAGGGTGGTTATGTGGCTCAGTTATCTGGCTGGGTGAAGGAAATGTACAGAGTGGCTTAAAAAGATGTTTCTGAGCAAGAGTGACAAATTGGATTGTAGCTCTGTGTCAATGGCGTATTATTTAAGATTGGCCAATGCACAGTCATAGCCCATCAGGGTGATGACTGCCCATGAGCATCCATCAGATTTTAATTTTTCATGTAGTGCCTGACACCAGGGAGACTGGAAGCTGTCAACCATAATTAAAGAGGCCAAGCCAGCTGGAAAAAAGAAGCTTAAGCCAGTATGAAAGAATGAGAATCCAGGTGGAAATTTCTATTTTGAGTAGACCAACTTCAGGACAAAACTCCACATTTGGAACGCAGCAGGGTGGAAGATAGATCTCAAGAACTTAGGTTGAACTCTTTCAAGGGGAAGAAATGACCTGTAAGGGCCTGACTGGATACCAAACAGGAGCTGAGCTCAAATCTTGCCTGAGAAGGCTTTGAGTGCTGCAGAATATGCTGGGCTCCTTTGAAGAAACAGAAAGATTGTGACCTGAGGCTGTTTTCTGCATGTTTAAGATGATAAACTTTGTATGGGATTTATATTTGCCCATGGCATGGAAAATAATCTCTGAGTATTTAAAGGTATTAACTTGTTCTATTGGGTGACTGTTTAGCCATCAGACATGTGCCTTAGGGCATTTGGCAAATACCATGACCTTGGTTTTTAAGTAGTTAATTTCTAGCAGTTCTTGTTAACAGCAACTGCCTGCTTCAGGCCAATATGTGTCTGACAGAACAGCACGGGACAGCACATCATCTGTATATAGAAGAATAAAGATATTTCTGTTTTCCAATTTTGGTGACTGAAGAAATAGATTCTTTAATTTGTCTACAAAGGAGTTGATGTCTAGTTTAAAATGGAGGGAGTTATTTCTAGAGGAAGAAATAGCAGACTGAAGACAGCTCCCTGAAAAGCGGAGCTGTGATAGAATGAAGAGTCAATGAATAGATCAGCTGTTCAAAACTTTTCCCAGGAGAGAACTTGAGATTATCAACAGTGTTCCAGACATATACTCCTCATAAGGGGGCTGCAAGATAGTGGCCTCTGGTGGGTTTAGAGCTCAGGGAGACTAGAGAATTGACAGCATATAAATCCAATAAATAAGTAAACAAACAATCTTGCTGACACTGGTCAGCACCTTTCAAAAAACATTAAGTTTGCAAACTTCCTTTTCTAACCACTGTTAGAAATTGCTTGTTAACTCCTTTTCAGCTATTATGAAGTTTGGATTGACACATTTAACAGCAGCAGTAAGTTACCTTCAGTTCTTTGCAAGGAAAAAGAGACTATAACTACAAGTTTAAGATCTTTAAAAATGGAATAAACATTAAAAGGAAGATTTTAGAAAGATTTTAGAAAGTTGCTTGTGGGTTAAGGATATACATAACATTGAAATAAGATTTTTGAATTAATTACAAAAAAATCTTCCATAAGAAAAATGCTTTAGTTTTGATTTCTTTTTTAAAAAATAAGCTTTTAAAAATTGGTCCAGAGAGGGAACTAAACATTTCAATTAAAGGAAAAAATAGAAACTTGCCTTACAATTGCAGAATGAAGCAACATATTCTAACAATGGACATATTAAAGAATATTTTTCAAAAATGAACCAGAAGTTAAAATTAATCATGTCCGAAAAGACTGTCTTAAACTTTACCTGAAAAATAAAGACTGAGTTGAAAGTGAATTTACAAATAACATGCTACAAGATTGACATGAAAAATATATTACACTGAATTTACAAAAAAAGCTAGCAAATGTTTTAATATTTAAAAGGAGTATACAAACAATAAACAAGAGAGAGATCTAAATAATTATCCTTGAATTTATAAGAGAGGCTTATTTAAATTTTGAAAAATCTTGAGAAGAAACAAATAAAAAATGAAAAGAAATCAAGGTCTGTAACATGATTTGAATGAACTAAAAAAAATCTAAGAAGTAAAAGGAACATATAGTTGATTTATTTGATCAAAGTTAAAATAGATCTATTGTTATTTCTGATAGCCTTTTATGGATGTTCGCTGACACCAGGACTGAAATGATGATGTTTTTTGGTTTTGGTTATAGATAAGAGATAAGATAAGGGAAGAAGAGATCATAAGAAGAAGTAATATGTTACTAAAATTGTTTATACTTATGAAGTATAAACTTCTTTATATATTTTTCTTCTTTACTATATTTATTCTTTTCCTTCTCTATTTCACTTCTATTATTTCCTCTTTTTTCTTTCTTTTCTGCATCTTCTATCTTCCTTTATTCTTCTTCTCTTTTTTTAGTTTGTATTAGCTTTGTCATTCTGGCAAAAGGAGCACGATCCCCTCAATGCCACTGGAACCAGTTAAGGCACATGTTTTGGGAGAGGCCCACTGGTGCTGATGATACAAGCTTAGAAAAAAATTCAAAGCAAATGCTATGAAGACAACTTTGCATCTTATCCAGTTTCTGGCTCTTGGGAATCTCCTCCACCCCCACCAGCAGTTTCCCAAAGCCAAGACCATAGCACTTTGTCAGCATCCCCGCATTCATTAGATGTGATCAGAAGAACAAGTTACTGCTTCCCCGTTGCTCACTGTTTCCTCCTCATAAAAGCAAATGCAGCAAAGAAGCAGAAGGACGTAACCAGTGAGAGTGAAGAAATACCCTCAGTAGCAATATGCAGTTTAGAATTGGTCTTTATACCAATTTCTGTATGATAGATGTACTTTATAGCACAATAATTGCCAAATGTACTGAGATACAGATTCAGTGGCTCACCCTTATGACCACAGGAGTGCTACAATCCCTCTGACCTGCCTATTTCTCCAACCCCATTTGAGCAACCCACCTGACCAGCATGCACAAAGCTAGTTTGGCTCTGGAGGCTGCAGTTTGCTCACTAGCTATTTCTCTCCACATCATCATGCCTGAGAAGCCTGAGTTATCTCTTCATCCGATGATGGCCTGGTCCACATAGCTGTGCCTTTCAAGCCTTCAGAAAAAATCCCTTTCTCTAGCTTTTCAGCTGCACCTTCCATTGGCTGTGCATGCCTGACAGCAACTGCAGAAAAAGGAAAAGGTAAGTGGACTTGTGAAAGGTGGGGTGAAAGAAGGTTCCTGGGCATGGTGGAACAGAAAGAAGGTCCAGGCCTCCCAGCCTGCAGCCAGTTTCCACACACCAGTGGGCTCTATAGCTGGCTGAGGTCTCCCACCCAGCAACAGATTTCCATTTGCCAGTGGGCATCAGACCTCCCTTGGGTCCTCCACCTCCAAGAAGCAGATCGCAACTAGGAGAACTGGGACTGTAGTCGTTGAGCAAAGCAATAACGTGGATATCTTGCTTAATGACCATTTCACTAAACAACTAAGATTCTGATCCCAGTTGTGGTTGTAAGTTGATGACTACCTTTCCACAGCTTCCTCTAATGTATTAATGCCATTTAGCACGGGTGTCAAACTTGATCACGTCACGTGACGTATCTTTTTTTGCCTTTGGGGAGCTGGGGTGGGCGTGGCCTGCATGTGATGCATCTGGCCCACAGGCTGCAAGTTTGACACCCCTACCATATAGGGAGCACTTTTAGTTTTGTTGATGGCAAAACAGTTTGATATAACAACTGTAAACTACATTATTTGCCATTTAAAAGTTTACTAAATGAGAAATATATTGCAGTTCTCTGCCACTATTTACGGTATATTACTAATGGTGTTTCACTAACTAGCATTTCAGAGTTCTTCCACTTATAGCTACTAACTTGGCTAATTTGATTAAAGGTATTTGAAACAACCACTAGTTATGTTCTTCAGCTAGTCCCTCATTCCTGTTTTCACAATCACATGTTTTCCCTCAAGACTTTCCAAATTGAAGTTTGGATGATTCCATTAAAAATTAAGAGATTAATTTAGTCAGAAAAGGAGTTTCCAGACTTCTGATTTTTGACAGGAGGAGAGTAAATATAATGCAGACTTCTTCAACTTGCAATGAATCAACTCAATAAACCTTCAACCAACCAAAGCTGACAAAATATTATGGGAGTTACAATCCAAGGTCACCGCAGGATATCAAGCAGGAGAAACCAAGAATGAGAGAATAGATACTGTTAACTTATGAAGATGCCATCCTGAGGTTTTATTTTTTTCACTTCATAACTATTGTAATTTTGACAAGCAGATTTTTTTTTTAAAAAAAGTTATGTACAATTTGTGCATACCCTGCACAACTACTACCCACTGATTGGTTATCCAATGTTTCTGAAGAAAAAACTATCCCCAACACAAGCAAATGTTCACTTTTACCCCTGAAGTGAGAACTCTGCTGGCAAGCAATATTCTGTCGTCAGAATGGCACAGAGCACTGAAGAGCATAATTGCTCTGGTCGATGAAGTTGTAATGAATTTGCAACAGCAAGCAGCATGGATATAAGTAGCAAATGTAATTACTTACAGGAATTGGTAAAATGCTAAGAATTGACAACAACTTGATCGCACATAATCATTAATACCTATTCTCCTCAACTAATTTGATTCATTCAGTTTTGATAATATTTGAATTGTAAATATTCAAAGTATGTGTATGCATATACTTTAAACATTCACTGAGTTAAACAAATATAAAGTCTGATATCACATTGTTAATAATATGCATACACTGTTTCCTACAGATGCCGATAAAATGTGTATTTATATTTCTACTTGATAACATACTATGTAGGAGGAAAAAGTATTTTACTTTTTTACTATTCTACATAAGGAATAGTGTTTGGAGTAAAGAAGTCTATGTTGTGCATGATAAGTTAACTACCATATATAAAATGACATTTCTTATGGTTGTATCACAAACAGTTTGTGTAACTAGGTGTTTAGGGATGCTGCCTATATTTTTCTTTCTTGATGACATACATAATTACATGTGCTTTCACCCTTAATTGACTTCAAGTGGCATTTCTTAAATTATTTATCAAAATTTAGACAAATACTTAAAAAGTACTTGCATTCCAACTGCAATTAATTTCAATTATGCCCATGTCTCCAATGAAGATTCTTGTAAAAACTAGTATTGTTTGTTTTTGGCTTTTGAGTAATCCTATTTGCAATTGGTGTTTGCTTCAAAGGGCACTTTCACATTAAAATGTAGACATTATCAAGCACCATTAAAAATATTAAAACCTCTGCATTTATAGTAAAAATAATATAGTAGTAATTTACAATTTGTAATCCCTGGATGTTACTCCAATTTATGTGTATATCACTTTGCTATTTAGTATGGAGTTTACAATACATCAAATATTACATATAAAAAGTAACATACGCAGGAAGTTAAAATCTGCAAGATGTTGTTGATATCACAGGCATCTACAAAAAAGGTGGGATAGATAGATTATAATACTACATTCATCAGCTTCACACTCCATGCAGATTATTAATGCCAGATTAATTAAATTTAGACCTGATTCGTTTATCTGTCCTATTAATGGTAAGATATTTTCCTGAAGCGGAGATCTTCTATTGGCCCTGAGAGATCATTAGATTAGGAGTAATTTCTGAGAACCTTAATATATCTCAGGCAGATAAAAGAATTGTGGAGTACATGCACTTGCTTGTTTTCCTGCAGACATTTCATTACTTAACTAGATAATGTGCTAGACCTGACTAAATAACATGCTGGGCAATGTGCTCTTCAGTGCTAGAAGGGAGTGGGGTCTGCTTTCTGTTTACAGTATATACAATGGCTTGCCCTCTCAGTGTTGGTGGGAGTATTGTTTCCTACTTGGCAGTTCCTTGACTGGGCTGTTTGTCTAAGGCAGTTCCTTGATTAAGGTATTGTTTACTGCTTGTTTGTTTGTCTGGTGTTAATCCTGGTGTTAATCCCTTCTTATCTGTGTGTTGATTGCTGGTGAAGAGGTGTTCTAGTCTTTTTATTTCCTTATTTCCTTTTTAGTTTATTATCCCTTTTGAATGGTATATAAGTATTTATCTCTATGTACACATCGATGGCTAATTTATCTGAATGTCAAGCTTCCAGGATTCTCGAAGGTTTTTGGATTTAGTTTGGTCAAAGTTTCCCAGTTGAAACTATGGTTAACTCTGTCCATGTGTTGTGAAATTAAAGAGTGTTCATGTCTTCTGAATGCTAGTTGGTGTTCATGGAAGTGTTCTGCTAGTCTTCTGCCTGTCCTCCATTGTTACAGTTCTTACATTGTAAGTTGTAGATGATTCCTGTTTTTCCTTCTTGAGCTATTGGTTGTTTTGGTTTATATAGGATGTTTTGGAGGGTTTAGTTGGTTTGTATGCTACGGTGATGCCATATGGTTGCAATACTCTATTAGTTGTTTTTGAGGTGTTTTTGATATATGGCAGTGTTACTTTTCATAACTTGTGTTGGTAATGGGTAGCATGGTCAAGTGCTTTTTGACAAACTTCTTCCATTTTGTTGGAAGATGTCATATAGGTGGTTTGTTTTCATTTTCTGTGTCCTGGGTTGTTTCAATGTACTTGTGGTAGGAGAAGGAGTGGCAGAGCCTATGGGCAGGTCAAAAGAGAAACAGCCTAGAATCCCTATGTCGCAACTAAATTCAATCCACTGAATTCTGTTGATCCTTCTTTAACTTCAACAGGTGCTAACCATTAGTTGAGAATATTCCTCTGCATAGGCATGAGCAATAAATATGTTTAATTGCAACTTTGTGTGTGGTCTTTTGTGCATGACATTAATATTCTCAACTCGCTCACACTTTTTGACATATGACAATAAAGAACACCAGAAAGACATCTGACCCACAAACTGGAGCAGAGGCTGGCCAAGCCACATTGATGGCTGTCCTGTGCCACCAGAATGCTTTAGAAACTGATATACGCAATACCTATGATGCTCAAAAAAATAATAATACAGAATTTGACTTTTTTGGTGCAAAAAATACAGAATTTGGCTCATCTTCAACTTCTGTTGCTGGTAGCCCCAGCACCTCAGCATGAACACCATGTGAGGGAAGTTTTGAGTAGACTGAGGGAAAGCCATCTTTTTACTAAATTGGAAAAATGTACTTTTGATTTCAAGCAGCTAGATTTCTAGGGTTACTGCATTTCCACAAATGGAATTCAGATGGATAGATACCCAGAAAGTCCAAGCAGTGCTTAAGTGGCAGACGCTCTCCAAAAATGCTTTGAGAACTTTTACAGAAAGTTTATCCCATATTTTGTCCATAAAGTTAAACCCCTAACAGTTATTGAAAAAAAGGAGTCAAATTTGCCTGGACACACACAAACATCACTTGAGAAATTAAAATAGCACTTTGCATGCCAACCCCTCCTTCAACACCCTGACCAAGCTGAGTAATTTGTTGTCCAGACCAAAGCCTTTGCTATTGGGGCCATTCTCTTGCAAGAGGGATTGGGAATTGGGAATCACTTTTTGCCTTGTGCATTTTTCTTAAGGGCTTTGACTGCTCTGGAATAAAACTATGACATTTTGAACAAAGAGCTATTAGCAGTCAAGTCAGCCTTCAACCCATGGAGACACTTTTTGGAAGGCACACATTGGTCCATAGAAGTCAACACTGATCAGAATTGCTGCAACAATCCAAGCTGCTCCCACTCAGGCAAATCAGATGGAGCCACTTTTCCTGATTTGACTTCTACATAAAATATGTCCTAGACTTGATGAATGTAATGCCTGACGTGCTATCCCATAAACCAGAGTAATCATATGCATGCCAAGCCGCAGTAATTGTCAGCCTTTTATAATCTTCTAATTTCTGACATGTACCTGCTCAAGCGACTTCTTGACTGTCAGGAGCAACTCAAGCATGCCAGGACTTAATCAACAGGATGTAGACACAGCAACTTCGAGAGCAGGGGTCCCCAACCCCCAGGATGCAGCCTGTTGGGAATCAGGCCAGGCAAACAGCGAACAAGCACGCCAGCATGTGAAACTGGATTTTGTACGTGTGCAAAACTATCCCCTCTCTGCCCCACCACTGCTGCCACCGGTCCACAGAGCTAAAAACTGCTGCCCAAGGCCACTTCTTGTGGGCCCAGATGGATGACCTCCAGGGGCCTACACCAGGTACCGTATCCCTGTTTTCAGGGAGGGAGGTGTATTGAAGCAGAATTGTGGTTTCTCTACCTTTAGGAGAAGAGATTTTGCAACTTTACCACAATAACTAGATAGTGGAATATAGAGGTATGTTCAAAATGCTGCACAGAACATTAAGAGATTTTTGATGGCCTAAAATGGCAGCGGGCATCAACGGCTTCCTGGCATCTTGTCACATCTGCAGAGGGGTTAAATCCTGCTACATAGGCCAGCAGGGCAATTACAATCCCTCCCTATACTCCCACCCTTGGCATATTGTCTCTCTGGATTTTATTACTGATTTACCTCCAGTTCATGCCTACACATCCATACAAGTCATAGTGGATCTGCTTACCAGGATGATTCACTTCATCCCTTGCAAAGGGTCGCCCACTACCAAAGACACTGCCAAACCCTTTTTGAACCACATCTTCCTATATAGAAGCATAGTGTCCAAGCTAGTCTGAGACAAAGGCAGTCAATTTGCCTCCAGGTTTTGGAGGACCCCATTTTTGAATGTCCAAGTAAGTTTGTCTTCAGCCCACCACCCAGCTACAAACAGTGAGATGACGAAGACTGATCAAATGCTCCAACAATATTTAATATGCTTCTGCATGTACCATCAAAACAATTAGCCCTCATTTCTGCCATTGGCAGAATTTTCATACAATAATCCTCTCCATATATCAATTGATATGACCCCCCCCCCTTTCAAGCTTCATATGGCACACATCCAAAGATTTTCCAGAGAACTCAAGTGAGGATGGACTCCATCTTAGGAACTTCAGATTTTTTGCAAGAGCATCTCATTATACAAACCCTGTTGAAACAGCAGCTAGAACAGGCAAAGCAGTCATGCGAGAAAGCCTCAGATATTCATTGAAAATAAGGGCCACCTATAGCTGCAGGTGACAAAGTCTGGCTATCTACTAATGTCTTGATCTCTACAAGGTCATCTAAGAAACTACAGGCAAAATTTATAGACAAAGTGTGTGTCATAATTTTTAATTATGACAAGGGTATCATATACATACTAGATTCATACCTTTGGTTGTATGTGTGGGAGTGCTATAGTTTCTAGATGCTGCAAAACAGTCTCTTCTATGACTCTATAAGTGTGGTGATCCCCATGAATATTCCTCTGATTTGTTGGTATATTTGTCCATCAAACTGAAAGAAAGTAGTTAGGCAGAGGATGATGAGATCTATGATTCTGGGTATTTTGATCTTAGTGAATTTGGCTAGGTTGGGTGTATTGTACAGTTCTGCTGCCGTGGATTCTGCTAGATCTGGATCTATCGCTGTGAAGAGTACTGTTACATTGATTATTATATGTAGGTAATCTACAGTTAGATTCACAATCTATGACTGGTGGAAAGTTCATAATTCAAGTCCTAAACAATGACCTAAGAATTATTAAGATAGCATCTTAAGAACATAGGCACTTCTGGGAACTTCTGGATGACGTCGCGATGACATCAGACACAGAAACGGAGCATTCCATTTTCTGTGCTGGCTTCTCCTTATTTGTGGGCTCTGTAAGGAGCCAAAAGTCACCTTGGAAAGGTGATGAAGCTAAGAAAGGATGTTTGGGGTGATCACAGGAGAGATTGCAATCTCCTGGTGAACCCCCAGGCTATTTCCCTCTATGTCACGATGAAGAGAAGAAGCGGTTTAAGATGGTCGCTATGAAATTGAGACAGCCGAAAAAGATCTAAGAGTGTGCTGGAGTGAAGTAGGTGAACAGTGCTTGGAACTGGGTGAGAAGAACTTTT
>JANHFL010010073.1:181608-194324 GCA_032468155.1 Oxyrhabdium leporinum | reverse complement strand
AAAATGAAAACATTGCTTGAGCCAAATGATAGCATTTGGGCTCAAGCAATGTTTTCATTTTTGTTTCTTTTATAATGTATCTGTCCATTTCAGATTGGTCATAATTACACAGAACAGCCAGCCAGTGGGACGCATCAGTAGATTTCCTCAGAACAATATTGCCATATTATTCATGGCTAAGAGGTATTTATTTTTGTTTATTTATTACATTTCTATGCCACCCATCTCCTCTACAAGGTGACTCTGGGTGGCTTACAAATTAGGTTACCTATCCAAATTTTAAGAAAATATTAGGCAAGCTTTTATGAAAATTGAGATAGTTCTTCTAAATTTTATTTTAAGCTTGCTTTGAAATGATTCAAAGATCACTAGAGCAAATTGGACAGTAACTAGCAAACATTTTGATAGAAGTTACTGTATATCTTTGCTCCAACCAATATCTGAATAATTTGTACTAGAAATTTGTACTGACAAATATCACTACTTGTCGGTTTTGATTGTAAATTTCTGGTCTTCTCAAGCTCAATTCTGCCCCCTAGTCTTTAGCGTAATTAATGTACCGTTAATTAATTATAGAATTAATTGTTATTTTAACAATGAGTTTTTCCATTCAGGTAATCTGCAAAAAGTTTAAAAAAATTGAAAAGTGTTATAATTCCAGAAATATTTGTTTGTGACAAATAAATTACAATTTTTTTGACTGAAGGCACAAACCTACTGTACATAATGTTACGTTTTTCATCTTTCACTTCCAAAGCTTATTAAGGATGAATGGTGAACCTCTTATCAAGTACAATAGAAACTAAAATTATTGTAATAGAAATTATATTTATGTTAATTTGTAGAAAAACAAAAGTTAAGCAGCCTGTTAAAGTTCCTTTTTCCGGTTATTCATGGAGAGTATTTTATTTGCAAATTTATACAACAAACAAATGCCCAATTTTGCAGTAACTTTTAATGTCTTGAATAAAAATGTTATTGTAAATAAAGCATTCCTACAGTATTTCACCCATCACCACAGTTATTTCTGGTGTTAGATTTTCTTGCTAATTTGCCTTTTTCCCCCGTTTTTCCTTGTCTTCACATTAAGCACTCTTTCTGTGTCTTTCAATTTAATTCTTTCCCCTCCCCCAGCCATTCCAGTTGTTGCTTTCCTAGCTCTCTATGGAATGCTTGTGCCTTGAAGCCCTCATGGTTGCTAAGCAACATTCCTCATTTTGCCATGTGGCTAGCTGCTATGGCAACATCTCCCCATTTACTTTTTTTCAGCTGTTTGCTACCATAGTACCCCTGTCAATGCAACCATCTGTGGCAGGGAGCAGCCAAAATCTACCATGAATTAATTCTACTTTTGTCTTGTTCTAGTGCTTTTTAATAGACTATCTGATGCCTTGCCTAATATGTTTTCTTAATGTCAAATACATTTTTAAATTTATTTTTAATTTTGGTTGCTCTCCAATCAAAGTAATGTTCTATATTATAGTAAATTTTGGAAATATTTTACAATTTCTATTTCTATTGATTCTTAAATAAATTATTGGATGCATTTATTCCCATTTCATTGATCTGGGCACTGGCCCAAACATAAAACATGACTGATTTGATTAAGAACTCCATATTCAGAAACAATACTTATTTCATCTAATCAAACTAACCAATATTCTGTCCATGACAGTACATAAACTTTAATTATGAAGAGCCTTGATAATTAGCAAAAGCATTGATAATTAGCAAAAAACAAGTTATTTACTTACATATGTTGCAGTTACTTATAATCTATAAAATAAACATATGAAACATCAGACTTTATAATGCTGTCTAAGCTGTGACCTTTATGTTGATATTTATTTTTATTTTACAATTATCTTCTAATTTATTTAACTGTGAACCCGAATAAGAAGAAAGCTCCTTTCCTCCTCATACAACAAATATTTTCAATTACCATTGTACATAAAGTGAACACTATCAGAAAATGCACATGTACAAGTGCTTAAACTGGCAATTCCTAAGAGTTAAATTCAAATAAACTCAGTGATGATATATTTGAGTAATGTACAACCACAGTGTATATACCAATGTGTTGTTAATGCTATATCAAAACATGTAACCATTTTTTAAATAAAACTAAATACAGAAATTATCTTTTATACTCTGGAAAACATACTGTAATTCAAAGAAACAGCCAAAAACATTTACAATGTTACGTGTATTGCTTGCCATAATTAAGACTTGGAAATTTTTTTGTTACTTGGGGGGATCCAATATTTTATTGAGGGAACTTTAAGTGGGGTAATAATTTAAAAAGTATGCTTGAGTTCTTCTTGCCATAATAACTATTCTAGGTTTTCTCATGGCCTGAGAAAACCAAATCACAGCACAACCCAAATTTTCAGTTTCAATTCAATAGCACCTTGTCTTTCCAAAGGTTTTACGTTTTAGCCCCCTTGCCATAATTTTAGAGCAACTATAAAATCTCATTTGTCAAGTGTCTGTATGCGCTAGTTCTTCTGTGGCCACTTGCATATTTATTTCATATACTCTCTGGGTATAAAACACCTAATAAGAAAGCAAGATAAAAATAATAATAAAAGGCCTTGATTAAAATAAACCCAAAATCTCTTCATTAGCATCAGAAATCTGCACAACACCAGAACTTCAAGGCTCGCTTAAAGAATAATGGTCAGGACAATATAGACATCTTGGAGGGACTTCTTTCTAAATTGCAGGCTCCATGACAGAGAAGCCATATTTCCTGGGAGCCCACTAAGTGACATTATTTTGACTCAGCCTTTCATTCTTCTGAGGTGGGTAAAATGAGGACCCAGATTGTTGGGGGCAATATACTGACTCTGTAAACTGCTTAGAGAGGGCTGCTGCATATAAGTCTAAGTGCTATTGCTATTATTCAAATGAAATCTAAGCATGCCTATTATGCCAGATCTTACTGGGCGGGCAGAAATAACGGGAGAACTGTAATTCTTCAAGGAACCAGGCTCTATGACAAGACCTTATATATCACAAGCAGCACCTTAAATTATACTCAGAAGCTTATGGGCAACTAGTTTAGCTCACACAATGAAGATGCCATATAAGCATAGTAAGGCACACCCATAATTGTCTGTAAGGCCACATTCTATTAACAATTGCAGCTTCTGAATAATCTTCTAGGATAACCCATATAGAGTGTGTTGCAACAATCCTAATGTTAGTGATTAAGGCATAAGTGACGAGGAAGTCAAAATCCAGAAAACTGCGCAATCAGTGCATCACATGAATCTAGCCATAGCTGCCACTTTCTCTTTTAAGCATTAACTAAGAATCCAAGAGAAGTTTCGTGTAGATGTTAAACCAATTAGTGACCAGCCCTGATATATCCTGCAGATAATGCTTCACCCCTCCTCCATACCAACACTAAGAGGAAAAAGGAGAAGCATCATTGTGCCTCCTACTCATAAACCCTATGACCAGCTCAGAAAGATATCATGACCTTATCAAAAGTCAAGATAGTTGCATCACCAGCATAACCAATAACCAATCCATATTATATCCTCGCCTGAAACCCAACTGAAGTTCCAGATAATCCACTTTATCCAGGACTGTTATTTTTTATTTTTATGTTTTTCGTTTCTGTATGTTATTCTACAATAGAATTGCTTTCAGTTCTCAAAAGAAAAAAGCTATAAAATTTTAAATAAACAAATAACATATAGTAAATTATGCTGAACAATAATGACTCTCACCTAGTTAAGCTTTGGTATGGTCTCAAAAAGAGTAAATATGCATGCTTGTAAGCCACTGAAATGAGAATAAAGAAACTAATATCGTTCTACTTTAATTGGAAAGTGTGTAGAAAAATAATAATTCCAATTGAATGTTTGACTTTTGCAGAGTTCAAATACACTGTAAAAAACTGATTTTGTTACCAATTTTATATAGTCTGCATATTTGCTCTTGCATTGTTGCAATAGCTCTATCTGAAAACAAGATCATTAAGTATTTAAATTTGGCATGATGTGATGTCTCCCTTAGACGACTCCTCAGATTCTTCGTCGGAGGTCGGCTCAAGAGAGAATGAGCTCATTCCTGGCATGTCAGGAACTGGGTTAATTAATGACTATAAACAGCCAGCTGAAAGAGATTTATTAAAGGAGGCTTCGGCTGAGGACAGCTTGCAGGGGTGGACAGTCAGTGAAGAGGAGGGCAAGGAGCTACCTTCTGTTCTAGATCCGAAAGTACACAGGACAGAGAAGAGACATGAACAACAGTGATCTGCCAGATTACTCGGGAGAAGGCCCCGCCCATCATAATGGGCTGCACTGGAAAACTATTTAATACGGCAGGCAGAGGGAGGCGTTGTTGGGAACAATGTGTTTGGTTTATGGCTGTGTGTTTGTACCTCATGCTTCCTGCTGGATTTTGGAGACTCTGAACTTCTCTTGCCAAGTGTGCTCTTGTGGGCATATTTCAGTTTGGCCTGGTAGATTAAGTTTGTTTGGTGGACTTATTTGTCAGAGTGACTTTCCATTGTTTTATGGGCTATTGACTATTGCCTTATATATTAACCTTGACTTGCTTGTGGCTAGAGTTATTTGGGACAGTTCTGAGGCTGGGTGAAGGGAATTGCTGAGGAACATTAATAAACTCTCTAAACTTACTTACTTACATGTATACTTACTTACATGTGTGTATGATTGAGTGGAGCAGCACACATAAAAACATTTAGCTAGCACATTCCCATTAAATGTAAAGTAGATGCACAGTTGACTAAAATGTATAAACACATTTATATTTAATATATATTGGATAAAAAAGAAATTTTATATTTTAGGGAATCAAATAATGTGTGTGGACTAATAAGTATAAATATTTAATATTAGTTTACGTATGAATATTAAATATTTACACTTCTTAGTCCACATACAATATATACTTCCCTAAAATACAAAGTTCCTTTTTTATTCAAAATATGTTAAATAGAATTTTCCACTTTTCATGCATTTTTGCATGATAGTTCTTTCTTTTATCAATATGCAATACCTTCAAACAAATGTATAGCTCTGGTATAGCTCTATCCAATTTTCAACATCCTTCTTAAAATTTAAAATCATTAAGAAGTTTATATTCCAAATGACTTTGGAATATAATACAAGGACTTTATATTCCAAATGACTTCTAAATGCCATATATAGCTTTAAAGAAAACTTCTGTTGATATTGATGAGATTCACAAATTGTGTAGAATAATAGCTAATCACATTGCCCAAAGTCAGTGAATGAATTGAATAAACTACAGTGCCTTGGTTCACAAATTTTGCTAAGTCACAAACTATATTATTGTTTAACATGGTTAAAATAAATACTGATTTAACCACTGGTTCAATCCCAAAATGAAATTCCCTGAATGAAGACTGACAATATTTTTGTATAGCTTTATTTAAAAAAAAATCTGGTTGGACTTCTGGATACATTCAAACCAATACAAAACTCTTGAACTACAGATGAATAAGAAGGTGAAATAATTGCACACTAAAGAGGACTGCTAAATGGGTAGTTAATAATGCCTATTTGGGTAAAAAAACCAAAAAAACCCTCTTGCTCTAGGTCAATAAAAGTAATTTTGGTATAAATTCCAGTCTGATGCCAATTGGGATAAGCTATGGGCCAAAGCAAGTTTTTGAAACGGTATGCATTATCTCACTTTTTAATTGTACTTTATCTGTTCTCATAGGATATTTAGGGCATAAATAGGCACATATTTAGAAAGGGTGGCTAGCATTGCCTCCCCCCCCCCCCATTAAAATCAGAAAAGCAGTTTGTGGGCAATAGACAATCAACAATAAACACCAATCCTATTTTTTTTCTTTTAGGGCAAACAATGAAAGGAACAAGGACAGGAATTGCATCCAGTTCTATCACTTTCTAAATAGCATCTCATCTAAACTACCATTTCAGGGAACAAGCAGTGGAGTCTAAAAACAAAACATGACAGTGCTTTTTCATCCCCTTTCTTATTTTCTTCCAAAATACATAAGAGGGCAAATGCTTAATGAGAATACAAGTAGGCATCACTATCCACTCAACATTCCCCCTTAGTAATGTAGTGAACAATATGCAATTATCTCACCTTCTCATTCATCTCTGGTTCCTGAGTTATGTATTAATATGAATTAGCCTCAAGGAGTCCAACCTTCACACCAACCAGTGACAAAAATAGAGCTGGCAAATGAAAACGGTCCTCTAAGTTTCTTCAAGAAGCAACACCATTTTATTTATTTGCTTCTCTGGCTGACTAACTCCAATCCCTCCCCCCACTTCTTCTGCCATTAAACTGAAATAGGTAGAATGGTCAAGGTGAAACAGCAGCTAAGCAACACAAGATCCTTCTCCAAAACAAGAAAATGTGTCTAGCATAACAGAAACAAGTAGGCTTTAATCTGAAATTATGCCAATACTTTTGCCCACTGATAAGAAAAGCCAACATAAGCACACTATTCCTTACCAGCTAATACAAAAAATTGGGATAATTTATTTTTATTTAGTACAGTATCTATATTCTATGCATTTCCAACAAATCTAGGAAATTCACAAAAAAAAACACAGAGTAAAACAGAAAACTATTTGATATAAACTTCCAAATACGGTACCATTCCCAGCGTATCAGGTTAGAAATAGACATTTACCATCCCTCATTTTTAATAGCCCACAAGTAAGCAAATTAATTTAATGTAATCTAATTTAGGCCCAAAGTTCTTGATGGAACAAAACAGCTTTCACTGCCATCATAAAAGTTACCAATTATCAGGGCCTTATTGACCTTCTGAGGCATCACTGTGTTCCAGCATATTTATTCTTCAATTTTCACCAGATTAGTATGTCCTGTTTATGTTTAGCTGCTGCTCTTAAAAACAGCAATCTGTTCATGCATCCTTTCTCTTCTGACTTCCGGAGATGAAATATGCAACAGATGCTTGCTCCTATCTACTCTCTTTTTTATACATTTTAGGCACTTCACTTGCTCATTTACTTGTCTCTTTGTAGAGTACAATACAGTACTGAGAGGCGATCATCAATGATTTCATCATCTTATTTGCCCCCTTGAATTCACTGAGTAGCATTATGGTGGCATTTTTATCCAGGAACCAAATTCTTCCCATACTTTACAATGCAACAGTATGGACACTGGTACTGTATTTATTACTACTAAATTTATACTCTTTATGTTATACTACTGAAGAATATTTGTGGATTCTGCAATTCTTTCCTGTATTGGTTGCCCCATCACTAGCTGCTTACCAGTTCTCTTCTATACAGGTAGTCCTTGACTTACCACAATTGAGCCCAAAATTTCTGACAGTATTAAGTGAATTTTGCCCCATTTTATGACCTTTCTTGCCACAGTTGTTAACTGAATTACTGCAGTTGTTTAGTTAGCAATATGATTGTTAAGTGAATCTGCCTTCCCCTTAGACTTTGCTTGTCAGAAGGTCGCAAAAGGGGATCTACCCCGGGACACTGCAACCATCATAAATATGAGTCAGTTGCCAAGCATCTGAATTTTGATAATGTGACCACGGGAATGCTGAAATCGTCATGTGAAAAACAATCATAAGTCATTTTTTCAGTGCCGTTGTAACTTTGAAGTCACTAAATGAATTGTTGTAAGTCAAGGACTACCTGTACTGCTTTATTTGTTCACCAATACCTATCTTTCACTTGATACAGAAAAAACCATTGAAATGTGTGTGGGGGGGGTGTCAGCAAAGATGATAACCTGCTTACATGGCTTCTACTTATTCTCTTACCGAATGGACTTGAATTACTAGTCTTAAAAATTAGGGGAAATGGAGAATAAAGTGCAAACGAATGAGGTAATTTTTATTTCAATGATCAACTGTCTTTGCTTCTAGAAAGCTAATAAGAAGATGGCAAATGGTGACACTGGGGGGAAAATACCAAGTTCTTTCTGGCTATTTAGTTTTATTCCCACCTCCCACTTCTCCATTTTCCATCTCTCTCAAATGTCTAAATGTTAAATGTTTGGTGTTTACTGTTTGATTTCATTTCATCAACAAATTTAAAACGGGAACATTAAGACTTCTTACTCAAATAAGTATTTAGAATAAATGAGTAGTTTTGTCCCTGCAGAATACCTTAAGATAGCATTGCTGCAGGCAATGAAGTAGGAAGGGATATGTGGAAGAAAAGACTTGTGGGGAAAGGGTGTGGAAAATCACTGTAGAGAGGAAAAAGCAGCTGGTAAGATATGTTTTTAGAAAAGCAAACAAGATGTCATTATTTAGCCTTTCCTATTTCCCAATTAAATATAACAATTCAATGATTTCCTAGCTAAAAATTATTTTCGCAACTAAAGACCGAAATGTGGAAAGAATATATTGTGCTTCAATACGATGGATACATTCAATTTATAGTAAAGCTATTTTATTACATAACGTTTTATTCACTATGGATATATTGTGGATAAAGAACATGCAACTCAAAAAAGAACAATTGAATAGTGAACTTGTTTTACTTCGGAATAACCCTAAACGAACTCAACATTTACTTGATTCCAAGTAGACACTATAGATTGCCTGTGAGAATATAAGAACGTAACTGACATTCCAAATATGTCACGAGTAAAAGCTGTACGGCAGCTTAATTTTACAATAGTTACCTCCAAAGTGTATCAACATTATTCACTACTTTTACCATGGAATACAGAAATTGTAAACTGGGACTGGGGACTCCTCTGAAGCAGTATAAAACACGAAGCTTCTCTTCAAGAACATACTGATTTCAAAGCTATCCAGATACACCAAAGTAACTCCAGCCGATCCAGCCGAGACAGTTTACGCTGCCTCGGTCAGCTTCGTAAACTGCAGCAGCACTTTCTCCTGCTACCACTGGCGTCGATTTCTAGTTTTAACAAACAACAAGGACTTCCGTTCCACCTTAACTCGCTTATCAACTATCTGCCGCTCAAACCAATAATTTCCTTACTGCAAGAAGGGGAGGAGTTTCCAGCAAAATATGCTAAGTAATTGTGGAATATTTGCATAACCGTCGAAACGGCCGATCTGCGGATTGGCCGGCGAAAGAATGCAGTTCGCACGTCCGCCCCCTCATCTTTTTCAAAGGAGGTGTGGCCAAGGGAGTGGGAGGGGAAATCACAGCTCATTTGCATAACGGCCCAGCACATGCCGTAGGCTTTGTGGTTTTTTTTTTTGAATCATCGGCGGCAGTGGAAGCGGACGGGAGCACTTGTAGCAGCGCTCTAAACCACTGGCGGCGAAAAGACTTCTACTCGCAGGTACTGCTGCAATCCCGGAGGGAGGGGGCGGGTGTTGGATACAGATCAGGTTTTGTGTTGAAACGGTGGCAGCCAGCCGCAGCTAGTACACCTAAAGACAATTCTGTCAGGTATCTTTTATGAGGAAAGACTTTCTCCTTGTCGATTTCTCTCTGACTTGCCTTGTCCAAATCGCTGACGCTGTGGAAAGTTTCCCGAGCCCTTACTGCCGCTGCTGGCAGTAGTTTCCATTCGCTCTTTACCCCCCCGTCCCTTTCCCACCGCGGGTTGATGGGTGGCGGTTTCCTCTATCCTGGCAGGAAGTATGTGCCTGAGCATGCGCATTGCATAAGCGCGCCTGAAACCCTCGTTTCTAGTGTTCGACGACGAGGTTTTCTTCAGAGGAAGCGGCCATTTTCCCGATTTATGAGCAATCGAGGACACCTGATTTTAGTCTCATGTAATCGGTTAGTGCTTTATTATTTTAATTTACATCTCTGCTGCTGAAGACTGATTGTCTGAAATTATATTGACTGGGTTATGCTGTTTCTTGATGTTCCTATTTATTTGTGTTTAAGGTAAGTACGGTGGGACAATATTGTTTGTCTTTTAACCCAGGTTTGGTTATTTTTTATTTATTAAAATGTAATTATTTGGATATTGATTAGTTGTGTATGTTCAATTTAAAAAGTATCCTGATTTGTATCCCTGAGGAGCTAAATACACAAAGTGAAAGTACTGACAGCGTTCATAAAGAATAGACTATATCTTATTAATTGTATTAATACTTTATAAGTTGAGTTTTTACTTTTATGTAAGACAACAGTTTATTCTCATTTTGCTCTTTGGATGATTGGACAACAGTTAAAATAACCTTTTCATTACAGTAAAAGAGATATTTTTCCAGTTGTGGATTGTGTTCAAAAGTTGGATTTTCAAGAAGAGTGCTATATTGTGTATCTTTGCAATCTATATAATGTTAATATATGTTAATGTTTCTGCTTTTGTTTATTTGTGTACATTCACATGTATGTAAGAGAAAAATAGTTTTGGTTTATAAATATAAATAGTCTTAATTAGAAAAGATACTTGCTTGAAATGATACTCAGTATGGATTTATAACTTTGCTGCTAAAATAGACAAAATTGACAATCATAATTTTAAAGGACATGAGAGACTACTTGGCAATACTGCTAAAGTATAAAATAAAAACTTGGTTAGGATATAATACTTTAATTCTTATTCATTTATCTATTACATAGAAACCTATAAAAATTACTATAGTTTTGTAGTTTAAGATCAAAATGCCTGACATAAGTATTTTCTGGAACTTTTGTGCTGATTTATGGGTTTTTTAATTCTGGGAAAGTGGTATACAATAGTATGGCAATTTTGCCATGTTTATAAATATGACAATTATATCAAAATTAGCAGTATTTGAAAATATTATTTCACTTTTAAAATTGCTACACTTCTATATGACCTTTTTTCTGAGATAAATAAGAGAACTCCCTTTGTTTTGCATTATCAGTGTCTGTTTTATTCACAAATAACTTTCTTTGCTTTTATTTAAAACCAGCATTATCAGCAAAATTATCTGAATTTAACAGTAACTATGCTATCCACTCTGAAACATGGTAGATAATGTTGCTGGTTTCTTGTTTCTGTTGTGGAAAATACATTGATGGTGAGATTTAAACTGCTGTATTTTATGGAACCTCAAACTACAGGCACAAATTTCTGTGTGAATAAGTAATTAAAAGGTCCCAAATCTCCTTGTTTTGTATTCAAGGACCAATTTATTGGGAAGTAATAGAAAAACTATGTCATGTATATGCATATCTTTCATTCTTATATATTGCAATGCAAAGAAGAGTGAATGTTGTAATACACATTGATCATTCAGTATGGGTTATGTCTTGGTGTTTCTGAGTGCAAGAAGCACAAAGGGGAAATGACATACCCGTGCCCTGCTTGGATGTGTGTGAGGACACTATGTTATATGTTTTGGGGAAAATCCTGCTCTTTATATCAATTTATTTTTATTTCACGTTTATCTTTACTTATAAGTTTTATAAATGGCTTGTAAAATATTATTAATTGTTCTTAGTCTTTGAGAGGGAATTATATTCTTTCTCTTCTGATTTGTTCTATGGAGGAAGCTTTATTTTTTAAATTTATATTCTTCCATTCTGTCAAAAAGATCTCCAATTACGTTAGAATGATGCCAAGATTTAATATGCACAACAACTCTGGGAGGTAGGTTAGCATTATTGATAGTGTAAGAATGGCTAAATAGATTTAATATAATTATTAAAAAAAAACCCTCCAAGTTTCATTCATTTTTTAGTTAATTTAGTTTCTAGAGCTGTAATGTAAGGAAAAAGAATTGCAAATACATTTTTTTTCTTGTAGGCCAAACATGTTGGAAAAATATTCTAAATTACTTTCACTTCCTATTTTGTCTAATGGGGACAAAAATGTGCTCTCTTTAACACTGAGGAAAACCTTTTCCTTGTTAAGTGCTTTTTCAAACTCCATATATTTAGTTAGGTATAAAGGAAAAATGGTATTTGCAGTTGTTGCTGGATTAATCTGATTCTAATCCCCCACTTTAAAAAAAACTGCTTTGACTTTTTTTTTGCTTTGTTTTGTTGGAAAATAAGAGATGCATTCCCAATAACATATTTTAGATTGGCTTACAATATTTTGGGTTATCATGAATTCTTTTCTCTAAAACTACTCAGTGGAGTGGGGTAACCAATCTGATAGCATTGTTGAAGGTAAGGAAGTGACTAGGAACAACATGCTCACAGTGAATCCTGTGTGCTGATTGGTTGATCCAACTTGTGCTTTGCTGTTTAAGTGCCCCTAGCCAGAATATTAAAATTTGCAGATGTATGGATGCAACAGCTGTGCACTGTCAATAAACAACAGACACATATCTTCCCTCATCTACAGTATCAGAAGTCTGTTTGACGCTTGAAAATTTGATGAATTATATTGACTGAAACTGCCAAGAAAAATTGATTAAAATTGTCCTTCATACATTTCTGATTCCAGATTGTCAATTTAAATATTCGAACATAATTTTACAATATCAAGCATATATATTTTGCGAATTTGGAGATGTTTTTTTTAAAATAAATCTTGTATTTTATGTTATACTACAGTACACACACCAAACTGCAAATATAGCAGCAGTGCAATAGAAGTAGAATTTCATTTATTTATTTACTGAATTTGTGTCCCACCCATCTCAGTACCAAATGACTCTGGGCAGCAGCTTACAATAGCATAAATAACAAGTAGTATGAATAAAAAGGTATGTTAAATATTTGCATTTTACTAAACTATACAATACTGTATAATGTTCTACATTTGCAGCTATCTCCTGACTTGCTAATAGCTGTGTTTTGTTCTACTTT
>JANHFL010010073.1:158416-181508 GCA_032468155.1 Oxyrhabdium leporinum | reverse complement strand
GACCTTACACAAAAAATGTGTTTGAAATGTCAATTCAAAATGCTTCAGAGACAAGTTTTCCTGACTGGCAAAAGGAGACTCATTACTGACAGTGTTATAGGAAAAAACTATCTGCTGAAAAATTTCCTTCTATACCTATTCAGAATTTTTCCTGAGGTTTCAGCTTGTGTATGAAAATTGGGTATTCTGTTTTTCTTAGTTTTTATAGTTTATATCTCACCATTAGTAAGAATGTCTTTTTTTACAAGACATAAAAGGAAGCTTCATTAGTGAAAAATAAGCAGCATAACAAAAAACACTTGTCTGGACCAATTATTTAATAAAATTAATCAGATGAGTTTTATACTAAAGTTTTTTAAGACAATAATTGCATAGGCAGGCTATTTGAGCGGTTTTGTTTTCGGGTATCAGTATTCTAAGTGATACACAAATATAAGCATATCTATAGAATTATGCTTAAAAACAGCATAGATAAGATATTTCCACAAATAATCTTGCTGAATTGTGAACAGTTCCAAACAGTCCTCATAATAACCTTGAGAATGAGTTTAATATTGCTCCTGTTCAATCAGCAATTTATTGACTCCAAACAGAAATATTTACAAATATTTAATATTACCCTTGAATTTATTCCTGTATCATTGAACAGATCTATTTAAATTCACAATCCAAGATTTTAAGACTATAAATTTTGTTTTAAAAGTTGATGCAATTGTATTTCAGAATTGATGTGGTAGGCCTTTTATTTCTCAGCAACAAGATAACATAATTTTATGTACTTTTACAAATTTAAATTATTCTATCCCTGCTGCTTTCTTGGAACATATTGAAATATATTTAATTAATAAAAATAATGAAAAAGTGCAGGATATTTTTAAATAGCAAAGAGAAGAATATAGCCATAATTTAAAAACTAATAATTCCATAAACATTTTTATTTAGTTCACATGGAAACTAATTTTTGAATATATTTAATATAAATATAATAATATAAAATGCATATTACAAATAGCAACATTGTGTTATGTTTTGATTATTTAAAACGTTATGGATTATTTTTAATACTGGTTAAAATATATAATTCAGGCAAGTTAAAATATTTCATACAACATCCAGAAATATAGTCTATTCACTTAGTGTTGTTTAGTTCTTTCTAACATTTCAGAGGATAGATATGAATCACCCCGAAAGTTTTACAGCAGAGGTGTCAAACCGGTGGCCCGCAAGCCAGAGGCGTCACATATGGGCCACGCCCATCCTAGTTCCGCAAATGGGAAAAATGTAAAATGTCATGTGACGGCAGTGTGACACTGCAAGTTTGACACCCATGTTTTACGGGAAGTTTTCTACATTTATCAGATGCAGAACTCCAAGATCTGCATTCATATCTTGTCCCTTGAACATACCGTACTTGTGTATTAGCAAGATATTTTCCATTGAAAGAGTGCTAGAGCAATGATGATAGAAATTAATTATATAAATATATGCTAATAGGTCTAGACAGATTGGCTAAGACCTCCTTCCCTCTAAGCCTCTTAGGTTATATTTTTTTATATTGTGCTTTAAAATTGCCTTTTATGGACATAGCTGCAGTTCACTGCTGAGTTTAGATTTCTATGTTCTACAAGCAAGCAGTATGGATCAGCAGAATATTCTCATAGCATGGAGGATATCCAGGTATTAAATTTTTGCCCTCCCCCTTCAAAAAGTTGTTTGAATTACATATTCAACATCTGCTCAAGAACAAACTTGTATAGAGGATTTTTTTTTTTGCCTCCATGTTTTCAGTGCTTTATTTTTTATTAAGGAAAATTTTCTGACTCACTGAAAGCAAATGTTTTAGCGGAAAACAGGCTAGTTACAATTTGACAATTGTAGACAAAATAAAATTGGTAGTCCAAATCGAAAACTACCCATCTCCTCTTCCTGCAATATAAAGTGTTCTACTACAACATAATTGCATCTGCTGAGAAGAGAATGTTTAGAATAATAGCAAATGGTCTTACCCTCTTATTTATGAGATAATGAAAATTGAGTAGCAAAGCAAATATAACCCAACCATTATTCATGGATTCTTTACTAAATAGCTGCCTGCTGCTGGGCAAATTTTGGTGCTGGATTTCTGCTGATCAGAGCATATCTGTAGATACACAAAGAATAATTGTTAAACATTGTTCCCTCTCTTCCTGCCTTGTGTTAAAATGCAGATAAACCATTCAAAATCTGGTTTCCACCTACTTAATTCTATAATTGAAGGGCATTATAATTCCCCAATTTAAAATTAGCTTCGAAGTTGAGTGGCTGTTGATAATTCCAGTGGTATTACTAGTTATTTCAATATATTCTTAGTTTCAACATTCTACCATGTTTTTTCTTACGATTCTGCACATATCTATGATTAACAAGCCTACTTATAAATAAAATTGGTCCAACTGAAATTGCATATTTTTGATGGAACAGGGTTCATTTAGAATTGTGAGATAATGTTGCTGTTTTCTTAAGATAATCAAGAGGATGCTACTTATTGATTTGTTCATTTTAATTTATTGTGGCTATGTTCCTATTTCAAAATATCAGTTATTTAAACTATTATTTTATGTAGATCTAGGAATTGCAGCATTATATTATGCCATCTCACATCAAACCTCATTTAAGTATTTTTCCCTTAACATTAATAGAATTATTTATATTGGTTATTTTCTTACATTTGTGTTGGTGTGGTGTTGTATTTTTTTATTATGTGCTTGTTAGATTTTTGTTGTTTTGTTTGCTTTTGAAAATACCATAGAATCCGGTGGTTTTTTTCTTCCCTTTTTGTTGGCTTCTTTGACAAATTGTTGTGGACTGTCTATTCAGTTATTAGAAAGATTCAGTTTATCTGATTATCTAATCAATCTATTTTCTGTTACAACTAAAACTTGAGTAAGCCTTTGTAATAGAGTACTTGTTATAACCCTTTCTCAAGACAAATGCCAATTAGTACAGGCTGTATTCTATAGATACCCCATAACCTACGAACACAATTTGGACTGGAACGTCCATCATTCAACAATGTGGTTGTTAAATGAATCATGACCATTTTGCCTCAGTTGTTAACCAAATCTACATGGTTGCTAAGTAAGTCCAATTCAATTTCCCCCTTTGCTTTTTTTTTGCAAGCTCCCTGGGAAGGCTGAAAATGGCAGTCACATAATGCAAACATCATGAATATACGCTAGTAACCAAGTGCTCTAATTTTTATCACATGACTGGGAATAGTGCAACAGCCATAAATGGTTCTTCACTTACAGCTAAGGACTTTAGGAGAGAGTTCAGTCTAAAGTCAAAATATTATAGAGATCAGTCTCTGCAGGGTTCTCATTGTTTTTGAATTTTTGATGTAGCGCTAGCCAGACTATAGATAGTCTTCACTTAATGGCCATTGATTTAGTGACCAATGTTATGATGGTGTTAAAAAGTGACTTATGATAGTCCTTACACCTATAACTGTTGCAATGTCTTGCAGTCACATGGTTACTATTTGCAAAATTCTCAGTTGGCTTTGGATAAGGAAAATGGAAGAATGTAACAAATTGAGGTCACACAATGTTTCATTTAATAATCTGATTTGTTTAATGACTACAGCAAAAAAAAGTTGTAAAATTGGGTGTGGTTTCATGATGTCTCACTTGATCACGCCACTTAGTGACAAATTTTCCAGGCCCTATTGCAGCTATAAGTTGAAGTGTAGTAGTTTTAGAAATTTCCTATACATCGTACTCTTTTTCCATTTCTTTATGTGTCTTTTTTCTGTTGTTTCTTTTGTTGTTGTTGTTGTTGTTTCTTTTGTTCCTGGGCAACTGTTTGGTTATGGCAGACATTTTTCAAACTCCCTGAAACATGCCTACTACCTTCATAGTGTTTAAAAAAATATCTTCATGAAATGCTTCATTGATAGTTATTAAAGTCTTTCTTAATTTCTTATCTGTCAGTAAATAATCTTCTGAGCCAATTTCAGTCAGGTTCTGGTGTGTCATTCTACTTGATCTCAGCTGCTTTATGTTATGATTTGCTGGTGAGTAAGATAAGCCATCAAGTATCAGTATTGGTGTTGTTGGACTTGTCACAGGAGCCTTCTTTAATTATTGAATTCTATCTTGTTTAACTTTAATAAGTTTTAGTTATATGGTTAATGTTATGTATTTCCTATTGTACTTTTTTGATTATATAGAAAGGACTTTTCTCTAAACCTTTCTTTTTATCTGTGGGTGTTCCTCGGGGTTATATAGAATAATAGATTTGGAAGGGACCTTGGAAGTTTTCTAGTCCAACCATCTATTCAAGCAAGAGTCCCTATGCCATTCTAGTCAAATCATTGTCTAATCTCTTCTTAAAAACCTCCAGTGATGAAGCATCCATAATTTCTGGAGGCAATTCGTTCCATTGGTTGATTATTCTTACTGTCAGGAAATTTCTCCTTATTTCTAAGTGGAATTCTCCTTGATAAGTTTTCATCCATTGCTTCTTGTCCTACCTTCAAATGCTTTGGAAAATAGGTTGGCTCCCTCTTCTTTGTGGCAGCCCTTTAGATATTGGAAGATTGATATGTCACTGCCAGTCCTTCTCTTCATTGGACTAGACATATCCAGTTCCTGCAACCATTCATCATATGTTCTAGCCTCCTGTCCCCTAATCATCTTTGTTGTCTACTCCACATTCTTTCTAGAGTCTCAATTTTTATATCGTGCCAATCAAAACTGGATGTAGTATTCCAAGTGTGGTCCTACTAAGGAATTATAAAATGGTACCAACACTTCAAGTGATCTTGATTCTATCCTGCCTTAATGAAGCCTACGACTTTTTTTGGCAGCTGCAGAACAGGGCTGACTCATATTTAAGTGGTTGTTCACTAGGACTCCTAGATCCCTCTCACAGTTACTGTTATTGAGCCAGTACCATCTATTCTATATCTCTGCATTTTGTTTTTCTTGCCTAAATATACATTTTCTTGCCTTGAATTAAATTTTGTTGGGTAGGGTCCAGTGTTGAAGTCTGTCAAGATCCTTCTGAATCTTGAGCCTAACTTCTGGAGTGTTGGCCTTTCCTACCAGTTGGGTATTGTCTGCAAATTTGATGAGTTCCTCTTATATCCCATTACCTAAATCCTTTATGAAGATGTTGAAGGGTACTGGGGTTAAGACAAAACGTTGAGGTGCCTCATTGCATACTTCCCTCCATGTAGATGTAGTTCCATTGTGGACTACATTTTGAGTCAGCTGGTCAGTCAGTTATGAATCCAATGGTGATGCTGTCTAACCCACATTTTTCTATGTTATGAAGTAGTAGGCTGTAGTCTATCAAATGCCTACTGACATCCAGATAAATTATATGCATAGCATTTCACTGGTCCATTTTGCCAAAAATGCAATAAGGTTTATCTGACATGATCTGTTTTTGACAAATCCATATTGATTTCTGGTTATAACTTTGCTTGCTTCTAGGTCAGTGATGGCTAACCTTTTCGGCACCGAGTGCCCAAAGTACGCACACATGTGCTCAAACCCCCAAAATGCAATGCACTCGTATCCCCCACGCACGCAGTCTCCTGTGCATACACCACGCACATGCATGCGCATCCCACACATATGCCCCCCCCCTGCATGCGTGGCAGAGACCCGAAGACCAGCTGGCAAGAGGCACGCTCACATGCGTAGCTGAGCTGGGGTGATGGCTCGTGTGCCCACAAAGAGGGCTCTGCATGCCACCTCTGGCACACGTGCCATAGGTTCGCCATCATGGTTCTAGGTGTTCTCTTGATTCTTTCCAAAATCTTCCTAGGTATTGATGTGAGGCTGATTGGTCTGTAGTTTCTTGGATCAGTTTTTTTTTCCTTTTTTGAAAATGGAAACCATGTCAGCTTTTTTCCAGTCCTCTGGTATTTCCCCTTTCTCCAAAATCATATGGTTCAATGGTTCTAAGATCCTGTCTTCCAGCTCCTTCAGATCCTGGAATGTAATCCATCTGGGTTTGGTGATTTGAACTCAAATCTCTTTCCATTTTTATACTTATCCTTTTTGTCTTTTAGTTTATCAGAGAATTCTTTATGCAGCCATGCTAGTTTCTTCTGGGATCTTTTATTTTTCTTTTTCAGTGGTATTGTGCTAGACTGGACTTTTATAATCTCACTTTTTAAAGTGTCCCAAGTTTCTTGGTTTCATTTCCCCTTGAATTCTTCCATCCATGAAAACCTTCCCAAGCATTTTCTAAGTTTGTTGAAATCAGCTCTCTTAAAGTCCAAGACTCCAGTTTGATTCTGTTCAGTTGCTTGTGCTTGCAGTATGTTGAATTACAATATTGCATGGTCACTCCCCACTAGGATCCTTAGGGTTCTGTTTCAGATTTCTGATACTTTTGTTATTGTTCATCTGTCACAGTGACCTTTAGCTGTAATTCTCTGATCTGGTCTTGGGTGTGAAGATAGTCTTCCAACTGTCTTCCTGGGATTTCCAGATGTATGTTTTCCTGCTGCTTCAGACTAATGTGGACAAATTGAGCTTAGTGCCCTCTTTTCCTACAACACTGTCAAACTGTTTAGTAAAACTATTAATATTATTCTTATCTTTCCTATTACCTATCTCCTTTTCTACTTATGACTATAACTTTGTTGCTTATATTTTTACGATTTATATTGTTTTATTTAGTATCTAATATGATTTATGTTGATTGCTTATTTAGTATCCTATGACTATCACTGTTTTATCTTATGATTTATGATGAATGTATTTTTATGATGACTATGATTATGATTTATCACTTACAGCTTTTATGTACAATGAGAGCTTATGCGCTGAAGACAAATTCCTTGTGTGTCCAATCACACTTGGCCAATAAAGAATTCTATTCTATTCTATTCTGTATCTTGCTGGAATTTGTAATGGCAGTGCTGGAGTTTGTTTACTTGTTTATCAAATTTACTTACTGCCATGGTTCAGGTGACACCGAGTGGCTTGAGTTAGATAATGTAGTAAAATTGAGATATACACACAGAATGATATTTATACTGAGTTATGATTTTCGTTGTCTGTACAACATTTAGGTATAAATTTATATCAAAAACTAATGCTAGAAATAGTAATGTTCAAAAATTGATACTGTGGTCAGGATCAATCACCAATATGTGTTTGGCCAGCAAGTTTATTGAGGAGGTTATGTTGTGTCAGCTTCTGTAGCTCACCATGTAACCAATTCAGTTTATTATTTTACAAGCGGAAACTCTTCGAAAAAAGAGTATGGGGCCTGGAGGCATTATTTTTCTTTGCAAGACTTAAGAGAGCCTCTCACTTAAAGAAGCTCCAAAAAAAGGCTAGATGGAACATGGAATCTGCTGACACCAAGCCTAAGTACCCATGGGATAAAAGGTTGTTTTATATACATTTTAATCTATTTAATCCATCACTTTTGGTGTTAGTATTTTTGTCTCCATCTCTGAAGAATGAGGTTATAAAGATTAGGATTACTTACATAGATAGGAAATCTATTGCTAATCTTCAATTCTGAATAACTCCAACCATCATGTCTAATGGTAAGAGAGGCAGGGACAGGCATTATATCAATACCTTAATAATAGATAGGTTTTCTACCCCTGATATTGTTAATGAAATAGAAGCACCTTGATATTTAAGTAGTACTGCATGATGTTTTAATTTTCAATATCACTGAAAATAATTTTTGGTTGATTATTTTAAATTTTAGCAATTCATTCTCAAACACTGGGCAATAAAACATATTGCCAATACTAAAAATATGGTAATATATTTATATCTGGCCAATGGAATTTGCTAAACTCCTTAGGATATGAAACAAACTTCTAACATGTCCATAATTCAGGTATAGAACTTAATATTTCTATAATATATACTCTTAAGAACATTTTTATTACTAGATTTTTTTATCCCACATTGAGAAAAAAGCTCATTAACATGCCTGCATTAAGACAAGTTTCTATGATCATTTAATTTACTATCAGTTTAGTTGATTCTGTTTTATATATTTTCTCCCTCCCTTCCATGAGATCAAATATAAATATTTAGCAAATATGCAGGCCTGGTGAGGTTATAGCAATTTACTATTATTTTTAAATTGTTTAATGTGAATTAAAATTTACTCTTGAATCTTTCAGTTAAAGCACTACATTGGAAACATATGTAGTTGATTAAAATCAATCTAATACTTATTTTTCTTTGTAGCATTTTAATAAAAATTCTTTTTGTAACATTGTGTAGTGTAAGTGATTTAAGCAGAATTTATAATGCTGTAAGAAAAAAAAAGGAATTGAAATCAGGCTCCTCCTGCATAGCATTCCTTGCCTGCCAGTAATATTTGGCTTCATTCCTGTAGTCAATAATATGTGACATGGACTTGCAGCTGCTTGGATTCAGTTCAGGATTAGATACTATATCCTGAGCTACTGATTGGTTCACAGAGACAGTGTTTGTGCCTTGTGAGTTTTTTACTTCTAGCACTTGTGCCATATCTCTGCAGCACATGCACTAATAGCACTAATAGTGTATACTCCATAAGGAGGGAGGTGCTTTGTGACAAGTGTTTCACACATTGCTACGTTCTTACTGGCTGAGACTGAATACACACTGCAGCCATTTTAATCACACTTTCAGTGTAGCTGAAACAGTGCAGTCTCAAAATGGCTGATGAAATTGTCTCTGGAGCAGTTTAGCATGACTATGCTAATGAGCAAATCTGATGCAGTCACATGTTACAGATTTAGAGGTAAGAGCAATTAAGTTTTTGTTTTTCATGAATTAGTTCAGGATATATATATACACACAAATATTAGACTGTGAAGTAAAACTATTGAACAGAAGTTTTTTTGTTTGTTTCAGTTTTTAGCTTGTGGTGAAGAATTTTAGGGAGTTTGGCTAGTCCAACAGGTTTGCAAAAGTCATTTGGTGAAGGGTTGGTGTCAAAGGGTCACATTAATGTAAAATTATCATAAATATGTGTAATCATTGTTTTGACATTCACATCAGCTGACTTAGACATAAAGCAGGATATATGTTTGCTAGTCTTTGTATTCAGTTTTAAATATATTAAGATGATTTTTAATCATTCATAAGGGTTTGTAAAATATATAACTATATTTACAAACATAATTTTCAATTTTCAGTATTTGGAACAAGATAGAACAGTATATTTTTGAATAGCATTTACTCAGGAACGATGCATTCATATACGATGTTCAAATTACTTAAATTTTTGTATTTGCTATTTTGTAAAATAGTATTAGATTTTAAAAAAAGGTTTTGGTGCATATTCATTTTGAGATATAGGTTCACTTACATAAAAATATTATGACCCACAGTCCTATTTTGTTGTACATGATTTATTAATGGTATCTTAGGTTTGTATGAGCATTGTCTTGAAGCATAAATAAGAAAGGTAAGTTAATAGCACAAATTCGGAAACGAGATATTAAGGTAGAATCCCTTTTGAGTTTGATGTCTGCTGTCTTCATGGATATTTGCCATGGCCGCCTTCATTTAAATTTTTCAACTCACTAGTTTAGTGTATAGGCCTGGTATTCCATGATTGTCTTTTATCCATGTGCCAACGGGCCTGCCCCTTCTAACTTCTGAGACCAGATAAGTTCAGCAAAGTGCTGCCACCTACCGAAGGAAAAATATTAAGTTGTTTCAATTTTTAATGTGTTTTTAGGAGGATATGTTTGATACTGCTCCAGGACACTAAATTACTAATTAATTATAAGTTTGGCACTAACATCTCATATAAATATGTCTCTATCAAAAGAATTGTTGCCCATTAAATCATAATTTTTGTAGGCTATACATTTTTTATATCAGGTTTACCTAAACTATAGTTCATTTTATTCAATTCTGCTATACTGTAAATGAGAATTAGTATATATGACTGCTTATCTGAATACTAATACTTATCTGAATACTTATTTTTAAAAAAAAAATAAGAAAATGCTGCTACTTTTGTGAAGAGAAAGCAGATCGCTGTGCACACACTTGGGGCAAAACCTGCCTACACCTTTTACAAGATGTGGTCATGGTTGCACTTATCAGAATATCAGTGGATGTTAGTGCAAGAGGGATGTCTGTTTTCAAAAAACAGTTCCACAAGGAAAAGCAATATGTCCACATTCATTATCATATCAAGGAAATCAACCCATCCTTCACTAACCTATTAAAATTAATGGATATTACTATTTATTCATCCTTAAATATCTGATTAAAAAGCTAACTTGAGTACGTTAAGAATATATGAATTATATGCTTGAAGTCACATTTTCCAGGAGCAAACTACATTATTATAAAATATATAATGAAAAGGTTTCAATTTGATTTTTGTTCTTTGAGTAAGATTTCTATGTAAGATAGGCATTTATTTATCATTGCATGGGTTTTAAAGGGATAAATGGTCTGGCAAATGTGATAGTTATAGAAGTAAAAATGTTACTGATAAACATGATCTGTTACAAAATACATTTTAGTTATTTTGCATACTTTATGAATACTGACAATCTTTTCAATAATAAATTTTAAAGGTTTTGCAAAATGATTAATTTAGAAAAAGAAAAATACTTTCTTATATTTTTAATACATTTTATTTGTATTCCACTTACATTTCTTTATGAAATATTTTAGATGGTTGAATATTTTTCAGATATGAGCTGTATTTTTTACTTTATTACCTCAAATATCAAAAATAAATTTTGTTCCTTTGTGCTGATGCCTAAATCTAGAATTTTCCATAATTACTGCAATTCCAAGAAATCAGGAAACAAGGTAGAATTATTTTGCTTTGTACTTTTCCACTTTATATAATGCTTTCTCTCCAGTGTTTTTTAGTGTTTATTTAATTGGCACAAATACTCTAGTTTTTACTTAGTAGTTAAGTTTTCTCATTATTTTAAAAGAATATAGAATAGACTTACTTTAAAAAAAATAAATATTCCTTTTGATCAATTATTTTGTGGAATTAAAACAAGCAGTGTTTCTTTCGTCATTGGTCTAAGGTTCTATCAAAAGCCTATTATATTAACTTCAATGTCAATGTGAGATTTCAGCATGTATTTAATTCATCTATGGAAATAGTAGATTTCAACAATGCATCGCTTTAGATACATTGTTTTGCATGTAGAAGTGGAAGATTAGCTGCAATCCTTTCTAGGCTTGTAACATTACCATTGTTAGCTCAATTTCTTTCACTGTATGATTTTATCATTTTGCAATAAAAGCTTTTATTAAAATATACAAGCACTGAAATAATTCAGTGATTTTATACCCATGCTTTTTGATTTGTCAGTATAAAAAAAGATGTATAACTTGACTATGAGATACTTTTCATTTAAAAATTGTTTTAAAGTTGTACATTAAATCTGGTGCTCCTTCTCCACCCCCAAAATTCAGCACACTGACCTCACTGACATTGCAAGATTGACCTTTGCAACAACCCAGCTTCTACTCTTGCTTACACAATCTTTTAATGAGATAGAATCAACTTTGATAAATTGCTTTTTCTCTCACTGCTTATAGACTACAATTTTCCATTAGATAATGAGTGTTTAGAACAAATTACTGTTGGGTTACTCTTATAATAGTACAGTTACAGTTACTTTTAGATGCTTGATTTTTAAAACAATGTGCCTTTTAAAAGTACCTTTTTTAAATATGGTTAAAAAATGCAATGAATATGTGACTTTCAGTAAACTGATCAAGAAATACCTTTTAGGATAAAGAAGTTAAAATGAGGCAAAATCGTTTGTTTTAAAGGTCAAATGGTACAGATGCAGCATTATTGCTTTAATTGTGCGGTTTATGAAAAATTAGGTTGCCAGTTTAGGTTGGCAATTAGGTTGTCAACACATGGACCTGCTTGCTATCCTATGCATAATATTTGCTTCTTGGTGAAATCCAACATTCAGTTCCTGAATTTTGTTTCATACTTAAGCTGCTTTTATGATTTACCCAACCAATAATTTTAATAATTCCCTAATTATTTTAGGGAATATTTCAGTTTCCTAGAGGGCAGAAAGTTTTCTAATTTTAGGCTTTGAATAAGAGTGGACATTTTCCATCATCTCTCACTACAAGCTATCATAAGTAACCACTGACTTAAAATAATGTGTATGTGGAAGTGTTTTATATTGTCAGAGAAGAATTAATAGGTCACCAATAATTTTCTGAACTGCAGCTATAGATATAACTGATGCTAAGAGTACTGCAACTTAATAATACAGCAAAATCTGGATTCTCAGATTTCACATTCCTTCTATGAGGTCTTCCATAATTCAAGACTCTCAAATTCCCTTCCAGAGTCTATCTGATAATTGAGGTGGATCATCATCATTTATTTGTATTAAACTAGCCGCAAATTAGACATTCACAGGTTCCAAAATTAGAGAACCATTTTTCCTGAAGTTAAAATTAAAAGCAAGGCTTCATCCTTGTTTATCTTAGTCTTTTTATTTAGACTGCATTTGATTACACTGGACTACCTTGTGATTACTTTTGAAATAATTTGTTTTAATTTCCTTATCAATCACAGTATGCAGAGATTTTCAAAGATTGGTTACAATCTAGTCTCCTATAACCAAAGTATATAGCAATATTTAACCTCTTGAGATAATGTTTTAGTAACGGTAGCCTTCCATGGTTTGTGTTTTTATTTATATAAAATCCAGCAACCTGAGATAACTTTTTTTTCCTAAGAGTTTTTTCTTGATATTGGATTTACAGCATCACTACACTTTTTTGGGTATTCTGACAAGAGTCTTTTTAATGGTTAAGGGTCACACTTGAGTGAGCTAGGTATTTCTAGCCCATCAAAGGATTAGGGGAACATGATAACTGTCTTCCAGTACTGGGGAGGGGGAGTGTCACAAAAAAGAGGAGTTAAACTTATTCTCTAAGACACCAGAGGACAGGACAAGAAATAATGGGTGGAAGCTTGTTAAAAAGAGATCCAACCTAGAAGTAAGGAGAAATTTTCTGACAGAACAATTAATCAATGGAACAGGTTGCCTCCTGGGATTGAGGGTGCTCCATCACTGGAGGTATTCAAGAATAGACTGCGCAACCATTTGAGTAGGATGGTATAAGTTTCCTGCCTTGAGCAAAGGGGTTGGATTAGAAGACTTCCGAGGTCCCTTCCAGCTCTAAAATTCTATGATTTAGCTTTAAAATAAATTTAGTTTACTTTATTGTCATTGTATCTCATACAATGAAATTAAATGCCATCTTCAGTGTATATTATGACTATAAAAAAAACCACGCATCCTTCACATTCTATACAATTGAATTGAAAACCCCTGATATTGCATTAATATTGCGCTGTACAGTAGAATTCAGTATAGTTACTGCCCTGGGATAGAAGCTGTTTTTCAGCCTATTTGTCCTTGTATTTGTTATCCTGTACTGTCTCCAGACGGTAATAGTTCAAAAAAAGGGTGCCCAGGATGAGATGGATCTTTAAGAATGTCTTGAACTTTCTTAAGGCAGCGGGAGCTATAAAGCTCTTCCAAAGAGGGGAGAGGGCAACCAATGATCCTCTGGACAACGACGCTAACCCTCTGGAGTGCTGTCCTATCTGTTACTGTGCAATTGGCAAACCATACACAGGTGCAGTAAGTTAAAATACTCTCTATGATGCAGCGGTAGAAGGTCACCAGCAGTTTTTCATTCAGTTATTGTTTCCTGAGAAGCCTCAGGTAGTATAATCTCTGCTGCGCCCTTTTGACCAGTGCTGCAACGTGAGTGCCCCAGGTCAGGTCCTCTTTTATGATAACACCCAAAAACTTAAAACTGGCCACTTGCTCCACTCGGTCTCCATTGATAAGCAATGGCTGGATGTCTGATCTATTCCTTCTATCATCCATTATAAGCTCCTTGGTCTTATTGGTGTTGAGGACTAACTTATTGTCTCCACACAATGAAAGCAACCGGTCCACCTCATCTCGATAGGCAGACTCATCCCCCCTGGAGATGAGTCCCACCACTGTATCATCTGCAACTTTAGTAATAGTATTACTAGCGTGAGTGGGGATGCAGTCAGGCACATAGAGAGTATAGAGTAAGGGACTCAACACGCAACCCTGTGGTGTACCAGTGTTAAGAATAAGGGCTGAAATGGTATGATTACCTAATCTGACCCTCTAAGAGCGGCCAGACAGGAAATCCATAATCCAAAGGCAGACTGAAAAAGAAAGTCTAAGATCCATAAGTTTAGACACTAGTCTAACTGGAAGTATTGTGTTAAATGCAGAGCTAAAATCTACAAAAAAACATCCTCACAAAGCCCCCCTCCCCTGCTGTTCCAAATGAGTCAGAGCAGTGTGAAGAGTGATGGCTATAGCATCCTCTGTAGATCTATTTCTTCTGTATGCAAACTGGTGTTTATCAAATGTATGAGGAAGACCAGAAATGATGTGCCGGCAGACCATTTTCTCAAAGCACTTCATGATAGGAGTGAATGCCACTGGTCTGTAATTGTTAAGGTTATTGATACGGAACTTCTTTGGCAGTGGAACAATGGTGGAAGCCTTCAAACAAGATGGAATAGTGGACTGGAATAAAGACCGATTGAAAATCCTGGTAAAGACTCCAGCCAACTGATCAGCACAGTCTTTAAGCACTCGGCCAAAGATACTGTCAGGACTGGCAGCCTGTCTAGGGTCCACAGCCCTCAAAATTCTCCTCACCTCCTGTTCCTCCACATTTAGGTGGGGGCTACAATTGGCTGGTGGCTGTATTTTAGCTGTCTCTGATGTCTCCACTTAAAAGCGAGCAAAGAAATGATTCAATTTCTCTGCCAACGAAGCATCCCCCTCAGCAGGGATGACATTGGTTGGCTGATGGTTGGTAATTTATTGAATCCTTCGCCACACCTGCCTCACATTATTACTATAAAAATTATCCTCAATCTTTCTCTTATAATCAAATACCTTTCCGAATACTGAATAATTTCAACAAGATGGAGAAGTATTGTCCTAGAAATATAGGTTTTGAATTATATGTCAGCAATAATCAATTTATTACTTATTATTTTTTAAAATACCAAACTCTTGATCTGGAAGCATGGCCGGTGAAGAATAATGATTAGAACATTCATGGTTTATAGCCTGAATATAAATTTAGATCAGAGCCTGTTCCTATTCATGTGATTACCCATGACCTCTGTAGTTGGTGAAGAAATGTCTATTTCTAAATGAACAGACATGAGGTCTTTACATGGAAATGAAGAAAGCCTGCTTCAGACTTCAGATTTATTCAGAGATGAGCATCCATCTCTGGCTAGACTATGGGTCAGCCAATTTAACTTGAACTCTGAGGCACATACTTTTGTGTGATTATTGATAACTGTAAAAAGGGAATTTTCTGTATTTCTGGAGGGTCTTTGGGTATTAGGGATCAAATCATAATAAGAAAAAGTTTTTGAAGAGTTATATGACTAAAAAGGGATTAATGCTGCCGACCCAAAGAAAATGCTTTAATAACAGACCAGACAGCCTTCATTAAAATGCAAAAGGTACCTATAGTTCCTCTCTCACCCCCCTTGAATAGGATTTTTTTGGTATGATATTCAGCATTACCTAATGGTATTCATCACTAGGAGTAAAGGAAGCAAACAGAATAATGATTATGACCACGCTGGGACAAGCAGGTAATCCCACTCCAGGAAGGTCAGTGGGGAACGTTGGTAAAAGCAACATATCCTGGTAGCAATTTCAGGCCTTGGGAATAGCCTCTCCCTTGAGGTTAGAGTTGCCTCTACTTTGGCCATCATGTTCCAGAAGACACTGAAGGCTGAGCTAACCCTCTTTAGTTGATATTGTATGTTTTACATTCTTTTTCATATTTTTGTGCTTTTGCTGTATTGTAACTGTAAGCTACTGAGAATCAATAGGATTATAGCAAGGTAAAAAAAATTAACTAACAAACAAACAAGTTTGGATGATTTGATTCTAGATATTTTTAAAAAATAGATTAAAAAAAAGAAAGAAAATGAGAGAAGCAAATTCATTAAAAAGGAAGCATTTCATTGTTTTCCTTTATTGGATAGATGCCTTCTAGTGAAGATTTTAGATAGTCTGTTACCATCATTTATACTAATATTTATATTCACACAAATGACACAGTATAAAGTGCAGACAATCTTTTAGACATTTTTCTCAAATTCTTTTTAGCATTTGGTTGTTGAATACCTACAGTATTTCATATACTTGAGAAATAGGCATTTTACTTGCATTTAGAATTTTGGTTTTATAGGAATATCTCTGGCTATTCTGAACTGTTGGACCATTAGGACATTTTTGCTAAATAGTTCTTTTTTATTATTGGCAAACATTTTCCAAAATCTGCATTCTGTTCCTGACACAATTTCATCCAACCCTGAAACATTAGACAACAGGAAAAAAAAAGATGATGCTAAGCTAAAGATAAACACACAAAAAACATTAGGCAATGTCAGAATGACTTGGATTTAAATAGCTTAGAATAGCTGAAATTTCTGTAAATGATGATGGAAAACCCTTCCTTCATTTCCAGACAAAAACCGGAATATTTCTTATTTTAATTAGGTTACAACTGAATGGGAAAATGAATATGCTGAGCCAAGACATAAAATCATAAACAAGGTGACAAAAAATTCTGGGTAATTTATAACCTGATATGCTTGGCGGTCTAGTTAATATCTACCAATTGGTAAATAATATTAAGTTAAAACCAAATAATCAGTTTCAAAAGATTATTTGAATAATGTCTTTAATAAAGCATTGGGGTAATGTAAGGTTAAAATCACAACATTTTTTGCTGTGCATTTTGCATCAGTTACTATATTATGTAATACTTTATGTGAGTTTCTCATCACATGGCCTAAGCAAGGGAAAAGTGAAGTCCTACAAGGGAAATGAGATAAATATTTATAATCAACATATTTTACTTATTTGCAAATGTGAAACTTTTGAATACCAGTAGAGGGTGCCCTAAACCAGAAGCAAGGACAACATCTGAGAAAATACATACAAATCATCATACACAATCTCATTGAATCAGTCCTTTGTGTGTCTTCCGTTCTGCCTCTTGTTAAGAGGTACATTTATAAGTGACATCTATTTTGATTTTCACAGTGCAATTATAAAACCCTTCTCTTTCAAACTCAATGGAACATATCTCAAGGTAAGTGGAGATTGAATTGTAAGCTGAAAAAAAAGTGAGTGTGCTAGAAAAAATTGTGTTGGAGAAATAAGCTAAAACTTCAAGGGAAGAAGCAGAAGCCTCTTTGTTAAATGCAGTCAAAATCAGTACCATTGACAACACCAATCCAATTTCCTGGCTGAGACTTTCTTCTACTGAAAAAACATGAAAAATTAAATCCAGAGAAAACTTCATATGCACAATTAGTTCGCTAACATGGTCAGCTCTGTCCTTTTAAATATGTTGTCAGACTATTAAAACACTTTTATCTGATTTTACTCTCACCAATTTCTGAGAGGTTGGCAATGCAGGAAAAAAGGGCCAGCAATGAGAGAATGAAGGTTCTGTTAGTAATGTGAGTGAAAAAATGGTAGAATATTATTGTTTCTTTACCTGAAAAACAATAATCCCAAATAGAATTTTGTGGTCTTGCACTGGAACTTCTATCCACAATTGATAAAATTAATGGGAGAACTTCCTGCTAATTTGAGGCAAAAATCACTTGAAAACTACAGCCCAAACCTAAAATAAAATAACCCCATTTACTTTGGTTTAATTAATGAAGATTACTTTCAAATAGTTTTAAAAGCAAATTTTTAATTGCCCTTCACAAGAACCCAATTTAAAAAAAAACAAAAAATTGGTTCTGAATGAGAATGGATTTGCTGCTGGTCAACATGTTGTCGTGGCAGGGTGTTGTATGAAAACAATGGACAAGGGCACCCAAATAAAGCTTACAGCTCCAATTTTCTTTTCTGAAAAAGCATGTAATTCCTTTCATACATCAAATTCACCCCGCCTCTTCCTTTCATCTCCACCTTATTCTCATTCACATCTCGCACCCCATTTTTACATTCATATTTTCCCATGCAAACATTTCATTCACCTGGGAAAAGTCACCTGTATTCAATTAGACCTAGAAAAGCATCTATTAGTCTGCCAACAAGACAGCCATTTGAAAGCCTATTTGAAGCAGATAGTGAATATTTAAGCTGATGGTGATCATAAAGACTATATTTGCATGAGGCACTGAATCACACATTAGCTAAGTGCATTTCAATAAAGGTGTTAGTAAATCTGCCTGATTGTTTTATTGTTCCATAGTCCAGGAGTACCCCAAATTGGATTTATTTTTAAAAAAGGTTAACCACTGATAAACACATCATATGACCACATGTTCCTAAACATGATGAGAAAACCTGAATTCTGATGTCCCTTTGCAAGCTTCAGTTCGCTTCACTCCTTTGTACTTGAGTCACAGTATTTAATGTATATGTAAAGTGAAGAGTATGTATCACAATGTCAGCTAACGAAAGGGAGTAAGGGAAGAGGATTATGAGCAATGGTACATGCAGAAAACAACAGTGATGACAAAATAACATGTGCATGATGATATCACAATAAAAAGGCCACCACTTTCTATTTATGATGTCTGAGGCAAGTAAACCTTGGCATTTGTGTGATGAAGTTGACACACATGTGTCATTATTTACTTCTTCTTGTGCCATATCCGTCATCGGACGTTGGCGATCATGTTGACGATCCTATTTTTATCAACAGCCGCACAACAAAGTGTTCTTGAGTTTTGTCCAAACCAGTCCCTTAAATTTTGAAGCCATGATGTTCTTCTTCTGTCTGGATGTCGTTTGCCTTCAATCTTTCCTTGGAGGATTAAGTGAAGTATGCCATATTTTTCTGGGTGTTGCATCATTTACCCTTCATGGTAATTAGTCAAATGGAGAGTTGTGAAGGTTGCAACTGACACACAGGCTAAGAAAAATGTCACAAACAAGCATTCTTAGAGGATCCTGGCTAAGTAATAGTCTCTTTTAATGAATCAGAGTCTGTAACCATGATTTCTTTAATAATAAACACATTGTGACAATGTAACCCAGCATAATTACACATTACATTATATCTAACCTTTCTTCATGAAGTTCAGAAGTCTCATTGCAACTTCACAATAATCTTGTAAGTAAAATAATATTATAAAGTTATCTTGAACCTGAAGAGTGTCAGGACTGAATCCAAAATGTGTACATTAGAGTAGGTTAGCATTAGAGTACTTGCTTGAGCAACAAGTAACAAGTCTGTCTTTCCAGATCATGCCATGCTGATGTAATAGCAAGTCCAGCTAAAAGGTTGAACTGAGCCACATGTGGATCTTTTCTCCTCCATCATAGAGGAAGGAGAGGTTGCATCTTGTGATTTTCCCAGCCCAGGTCTTAGTGAAGTGAGAGTAATCATTCTATTTCCATTCCTGAAAGCTGCAAGATATTTTCTCTGATTTTAAACTCTAATACAGGTAAGTTCTCAACTTATAACTGGGCAGTTTAACGTTGAACTGATTCAAATTTATGAAGACCTTGGAAAACATGCTTTATGGCTTATAAATCACATTTAGCTATTCTAAAACATCATGCCAGCCCCTCCACAATCACATGACTGCATTTTGGGTACTTGGCAACCTGTTTGCATTTATAACTATTGCCAAGAAGTCATGGTTGTCCATGATCATCTGATAGTTATTTGCAATCTTCTTTGCCAGTTTCCCCAGAAAGTCAATGGGGAAGCCAGCAGAGAAGGTTGCAATCTGCTGCTATCTACCAAGAAAACTCCCTTTTTCTTCTGGGAGCTGGCTGAAAGAGCTGCCTGCTGAGTGGAGCTCAGGCCCTCTACCGGGATGCAGAAATGGTGCTCAGATCCCAAGGGCTGTTAGCCTTCAGAACAATGGTTCTAGGGAGACTGGAAAGCTAGTGAATACCTCTGTTCTGAAGATTTCTAGCCTTCACAGTGATCATATTTGCTAGCTATCTGGCCTTCCAAAACTGATTGTTCTCATGACAGTTTTGGAAAGCCCCTTTTCTGAATCATGCAATTTGGAGAAGGAGCAATTTCAGTGATCATAAGAATTGCACCTGCCTGCAGGATGATGCAAGGCAGCCTCAGTAAGAAAGGCACGCTTAGCATTGGGTGGGTGCGCCCACAGCTACAGAAAAAGGCAAAGGTAAGTAGCCTCCTGGGTGTGGTGAGTCAAGGAGAGGGCCCTCTTTCCAGTGCTCTGCTTAATGATCCTTTTGATGACTTCAGTGACTGCAGCTGGGAAAGCTGGGATTGCAGTCACTGAGCAAAGTGGTCACATGGGTGCCTCTCTCCATAGCTTTGCTAAATGACTTAAATTCTGGTCTCAATTGTGATAATAAGTTGAGGACTACCTGTATGATTGAACAAGAAACTGAACAAGATTGAACAAGAGCAGAATGCAAAATAGCAGTTACTCTTCGGGTGAGTTCAGCTGTTGGGGTGATGTCTCTATATTTTTTCATGCATTTGCCACTGTCTTCTGGAATGCTTCTTTCATTATTTCCTAGCCTAGACTACACTTCTGCTGCTCTCTGATGGTTTTCAGGTAGGTACTTACCAACCCAGCTTAAATTCCAAACTTAGACAAAACCTTCTGATGAATTGATAAACTACAGGTAGTCCTTGACTTACAACAATTCATTTAGTGACTGTTTGCTGTTATAACAGCACTGAAAAAAATGACTTATGATCATTTTTCACACTTATGATCCGTGCAGCACCCTCGTCATGTGATCAAAATGACCCTGCTTGGCAACTGACTCATATTTATGATGGTTACAGTGTCCAGGGTTCACGTGATCACCTTTTGTGACCTTTTGATAAGTAAAAACAATGGGAAAGCCAGATTCACAACCATCGTGTTACTAATGTAACAACTGCAGTTAATCACTTAAAAGGTTATGGAAAGAAAGATTATAAAAACGGGGCAAAACTCATTTAACAAATGTCTCACTTAGCAACAGAAATTTTGGGCTCAATTGTTGTAAGTCGAGGACTCCCTTTAGTTATTTATTCAGTCTAGTCAAAATAAAACTCTCTCTGTGGATGTGTAAAATAAATAATGTAAAAGGAAAAAAAAACCAGAAAGGGAACCCCCCATAATACAGGGGGATGTTTCTATTTTTCTACAATAGAAGAATAACTAATATTGATATAGATAACTACAGTTCAGTCTGGAAACATCAAATTAAACCTAAACCACATGGAATTATAATATCTGATCTTGCCTTTCCACAAATAAAAAAAATAGATCAAAGGCTGGGAGCTGTCAAGTTTCATTGAGCCAACTTTCAGAATCTGATCTGCATATACCCTTTCATGAATGTGTAATAACTTTTCTTTCAACATTCCAGGCAAAAGTAAGTAGACATATTCCAATTTTGGAGGATGTAATTTAACAACGTAGTGACATCTTTAACCCATAGCTTTCTCCTAAGTATCTGACCCACCATAAAAGTAATACCTAACAAAAAAACTATGGATAACCACAACATATCTATTACAGTGCTTTTCAATTTATTATCTCTCACCCAAAAGTAAGGAAGATAGTCAACTTTTTATTGTCATTCACTGAAATGCCCAACAAACCTAAAAAAAAGTGTTTTTTGTTGTTGAATTAATCTGGCTTTCAAATGGTAAGAAATATATTTAGTGCTCTAACTAATTAACTAGTACTTACAGAATCACAGGGCTGGAAGGACCTTGGAGGTCTTCTAGTTCAATCTCCTGCCCATGGAAGAGACCTTATTCCATCCTGGACAAATGGTTGTCCAATCTTTTTTTTTTAAAAAAAACCCTCCAGCAATGGAGTACCCACTACTCCAGGAGACATGCTGTTTCATTGATTAATTTCTCTTACAGTCATCCATAGTTCTAGTTTAGATCTTTATTTATTGAGCTTCCACCCATTGTTTCTTGTCAGGTGCTTTGGGGAACAACTCTACTTCCTCTTCTTTGTGGGAGGAGCCTCAACTACTAGAAGACAATTTTTATGTCATCCCAATCCTTCTCTTTGTTAGGCTAGATATACCTTCTTCCCTTAGCTGTCCATTACATGGTTTATCCTTCAGACCTCTTATCTTTACTGCTCTTCTCTGCACTCTTTCCAGGGTCTCAGCAAAGACTAGTGATCCAACATCGAGGGCTGTAATTGTAATCAAAACAGAAAGAAACAACAAACAAAGACGGCTTACTCCTGCTGTGTTATGACTTTACAACCATAAATATGGCTTTTTAAAAAATTATTTTGTAAAGGAAGCAGTTTCTTGGCTTCTGTTTTCCATGTAAAGCTCCTAATAAATGTAGGAATAAATCTTCACAATCCTGCTGGGTGTTGGCACTGCAGATGGTGAGAGCTATTGCCAGTGTTACAATTGCAAGATGAATGGTAATTAGGCATTTAAAGCAACAAAAAAGTTCACAAACAGGGAATGCTTGTATCATTCATCACACTCATGTGATCTCATTCCATACGATAATGAATAATAAGAGTAATAAATGCCCAATGTGTAGAAAAATAGATTTTACTGAATAATTAGAGTTTCAGTAGCATGAGAAGTTCAAATCTGCAGGGCTGGGCTTCAAAAATTTTAGCAACAGGTTCACTGCTGGGTTGCTGGGTGGGCGTGGCCATTGTGGGTGTGGCCTCCTGCCCCATGATGGGGGGGCATTTTTGCCCTCCTTGGGCTCTGGGGGCTTTCCTTAAGCCTACGGGAGGGTGAAAATAGCCTCCCCAGGCTCTGGAAGCTGTCTGGAGCCTGGAAACAGGCTTCCTGAACTTCTAGGAGGTCCGTTTTTCACCTTCCTGGGCTCCGGATGTTTTCCTTAAGCTTCCAGGAGGGCAAAAACGGCCTCCACAGGTTCTGGAGGTTCTCTGTTGGCTGGAAATTAGCCCATTTTCAGCCTTTCTAAACTTCTGGGAAACCTGTTTTTCACCCTGCCTGAGCCTTCGCCCTCATCCTGCACTTACCTGCATCCAAAACGGCCCACGTGGGGACTCCTAGGAGGGGCAG
>JANHFL010010073.1:144270-157452 GCA_032468155.1 Oxyrhabdium leporinum | reverse complement strand
TGAAGCAGACCAGGCTTTTTGCTGTTTGCTGCAAGGAGGCAAATTGCTGGGAGGCAGAGGCCGAAGGGTGGGGGCTGAAAGGTGGGTAGGGCTTCAGCAACATTCGGTGTATATGATGCACAGACATTTCCACCCACTTTCAGAACTAGGTTAAGCTCTCAATTTCACAACCTGTTGAATGGAAACTTCCAAGAATTTCCAATCTTACTGCTACAATTACCCTTGACATATATTAAAGAAGGATATTTCAAAATACTGCAAAGGATTGTACATTTTCTAAATATTGAGCTATTTTTTCTTCCAGGCCATGTCTAAATGTTCAGTTTTATTTGATTTTCTTGTTGCTGGGCAGAACTGAGATTTCATGTTCTTAACTGGTGGGTTAGGATTAGTATTCTCAAGCCAATAGGATACGATAAAACTTTCACAGGAAATGGCTTGGTAACAATAAGTACAGCTGCCAATTTTTTCCTGTGCGATAAATCACACAAATTTGTGAGTACAGCTAACTCCCTCTTGAGTATACTTCTGATACTGCAAGAGCTCAGAAAATAGAAGAAATGCTATTGCTACCTACCATTATTCCTGATATGTGCTCAATTTAAGTGGCAACCATTATACAAACTATAATTCTTGTAGCCTTATTCAAGACTTATAGTTCTTATTTTTTTCTTAATAAAATGGGGAACCAAAACAAAAATGTAAGCACTGTCTTTTAATACAGATATAATTCAGCTTGTGTGCAAGATAATGTAATTTTTTTTAAGTGTACATTTTTTGTTAAATTGCTGAGGGCATAAATGGAGTACATAAGTTAGCAAATATTTATAAAGACACTTAAGCACTCCAGCAAATACTTTAAAGAAAGAAGAAATATAACCTTAACAAAAAATAAGATTATGAAAATGTATGAAAATTGCCTGTTATTTCAAAACATCAATATGTATTTATTCATGCGTATTCTTGACATAGCAAAGCGGAATTCATTATACAAGTGTGCATTTGCATTTTGATGGACTGTTGAGGAATGTCTGAGCCATGTTTTGGAACAGGAGTCTATACTCCAACTAGAACATGGTACCAAGGCCAAGGATTTCCTAATTACCATGCAGGCAACATTTATGCAAACCTGCTTAACAGTGAACATTATTTGCTTATATTTTTTTTTCTAAACTGGATTATGTTTGTTGGAGAAACACTTTGCTTTTGAAACTGTAACAGAAATGCCCTTCTGGAATGCTTGTAACGCATATGGAACTGTCTTGAGTCTCATACAATATGTTGTCTTTTCATGATCTCGGTCTCTGTTGCCAGGTAAAATACATTTAAGCTGGAAAATGATTGGCTTACGTTTTTAACTACTAATGTGACTTCATGAATATGGGTTAATTCATAACAGCTATTCTAATATCTGTCTTTGTTGACATGTAGCAATGAATTTGCTTTTCAAAAAAAAATATTAGGGAAGAGAATGAAAAGTTCCTAATTATGAAGGCAAGGACACTTTGGAGTATTTAGAAACTACTCTTACTCTTACACAGATAAACACTAAAAACTAGATCAGTATTGACAAAACTTTTCACCAAGTAAAAGTGACAGTGATTTAAATAATTTCTTCTGGTAGATGACATAAATGTTTAATATTTATGAAATGAATTGTATTATGCATATGCAAATACTTTATATAAGCTTTTGCGAAACTAGGCAAGATTTACTTACATAGTCCTATTCTAGTTTGTCATATGGTTCTGAACTGTAGAACTTTAAAAAGCAAAAAATAAGACTGTTGAATTTCAGAAATTGTTTCTTCTTGGTAAGACATATCTCTTAAGATTTGTAGTGTTTATGAATCCACTGAATTAAGTCATGCAAGCTTTTCTGCATTTCCTGCATTCTGTGGAGTCTTTTGTATGGGAAGGGATGAAGGCTTACTAAAGTATCCAATTTTATGGTTTTATATGCATTTGATGTAAATTACAGATACATAAGTCACTTTCTGGAGTAAAAAGCAGAAATACTGAATCTCTATTTTAACATTCCTCATGAATGATTTTAAGTTAACTATTACCAGATCTATATGCATATGAGTTTTATTTGAAGAATAGAACATGCTTTTTACAGCAATTTTATTCTAAAAAATAGAGAATGACTAGTTTGCACAGATATCACCAAATTAAAGTGCTTAGTTGTGATCTAATTACATACTGCTTTGGTTTTTCTTGATACCTTCGCTAACAACAAATTTATGAAGTGACTACTGCACCCTTGTGGATATTTTGTGATGTTTGCACAGTAGGGATTAAAATATTGTGTTATATCAGTTTAAATGTCTTAAGATATTTCAACAATAAATTTAGCAGAGTTTATATTGAAAGCTTCTTGAGAGATTTTCTTCATTAAAAAAAAATTCTACTGAAAAGATTCCTAGTTAAGACATTACTACTGGAGAAGGCACAGGTAGACCTCATTTAACAGTTGCCCTATTTAGCAACCATTAGAAGTTATGACAGTACTGAGAAAGTAACTTTACAACCAGTCCTCACATTTATTACCATGCAGTCATATGATTCCATTTGCATGGTTCACAGCCGGCTTACAACAAGCAGAATCAATGGAGAATCCGGCAGTTAAAATCACAAATCACAACTACCATGGGTAATTTGCTTAACAATTGCAGCAGAAGTGAAGTTGTAAATCCATCACAGTCATGTGATGTCTCACTTAACTGCATTGCTTATTGACAGAGTTGCTGAACCTAATTGTGGCCGTTAAGCAAGGAGTACCTGTAATCTCTACCAATTTTTAAAGACTTGCTATCTCAATTGAACTAGAAAGATGACAATTTATATAATGTGATTTCAATATGGTACTGTCCATACTTTTATCTTCATGATCAAGTTTTAATAACTTCCTGAAATAAAAAGATTCTGTGCCACAAAAGGTCCAGTGAGAGTCATTGTTAAATCATCTCCCCAATGATTTTGCAAAAAAATAACAAATCTGTTGTACTTAATGTTAGATTTTTACTGATGGATTTTCCTTGTTTTTCTTTTTTATCCTAAAACTACTTTTAAGAATCAAGATGGAAAACAGTGAAGAACCTCAAAAAAAAGTTTTTAAGGCCCGTAAAACCATGCGAACAAGTGACAGACAACAGCTTGAAAGTGTATATAAAGTAAAAGAAGATTTTTTGAAGACTGCTGATCTGAAACTGTTAAATGGAAAACATGAAAATGGGGATTCAGATATCAGTTCTCCTTTATTAAATTCTGAGTGCATTGAGGAAAGAGAGGTGAATGGCCTAGAAGAGGTATGTCTTGATCCTGAAGACAATAAAATAGAATCTGATGAAATCACTGATGTCAAAAGTCCAGATAACAACCAGCATAGTGACTTAACAGCAAAATTTGAAACTCTATCTCCTGAAAACATTGTTTCTGAGCAACAGCATGAAAATAGTAGCCCGCCTTTGAGCCCTGGATCTGAAAGTCAAGTACTTGAATGTAACAAAGATAATGACATCCAGGAACAGATCACTATAAAAGAGGACCTGAATTATAAAGATCTTTGTGTAGCTGATATTTCGGATCAGAAATCTTCATCAAGTCATACTGAAGAAGAAAGTAATATTAATGACCAAATGGTAGAACCATCAGAAACAAATGAGTTGGCTATTATTCCTGAACTGTCTATATCTATTGAGGAAAAAAATAATGCAGAGGAAGTTGTTGTAAAAGAGAAAGTTGATGAGGAAGCAATATCTAGTAGTTTGAATACAGTTGAAAGTTCAAAGAATGAAATCAAATCTGCAGATGTTGTGGAGACTACGGCTCAAAAGCCTGTAGAAGAACCACCAACTGAGAATATGTTGGGAAATGCAGCTAGAATGGAAACAGATGAAATTATTCCAATTTTAGAAAAGCTGGCCCCAGCAAATGCATTAAATTGTTTCTCTCAACCCATCTTGCTTCCTGTAGAGACTCCTAGCTTATGTTCAGAAGAAAAGGTAGCAAATTCTTTAAATTCTCCATCTAAACATGAAAGCAATGAAAGTTTGCCCAAAGAAGCTTTCTTGGTTCTTTCTGATGAAGAAGAAGTTGGTTGTGAAAAAGAAGCTGTAGTATTAATACCAAACCATGAAAACCCTCCAGGTGAGTGGCATTCCCCCCCCTCCATTTTAAATGATCATTCGAAACAACTCAATATTGGAACTTAAATGCAGTAAAATTATTGCTTATCTGTGAAATAATAAATTAGTTATATTAACTGTAGAACAAACATTAATTGTATCCAATGTTTTAAGTCACAATATCAACATCATTTTACTGTTTAAAAATTAAAACATAAGAATAATACTGTACAATAACCATACAAATGGTAAACTACTCAAGCCTTCAAAGCCTACTTTTCAGTAATAACAACAACCATCAAATAACATCTGCCTATCCCAGGTCCTTGGGAAGGACTCAATAGGTGGATAAAAATGCCAAATTTGAGTGTAAACATCTTGCTGACTGCGACCAACCATAATAATATTTTTTTAAATTCATATGCCACCCAACTCCCAGGAACTGTAGAATACCAGATCAAATCAAATAGACCATATCTACAACAACTGCAGCAAAAATTATTCTAGAGGCATTTCATACTATTATACCTATTTGTGGTTAATTGAATTTTATTTTTGCGTTTATACTATATTCAGACTAGATTTAATTTTGTTGCTGTGTATAAGGTCAAACTGCATTACTAGAATATTTGAATGTAATCAGTTGATATTAACTGGCTCAATTTTTACTTGTTTTTCTACTTTACTTATGAATCTGTTTCGATATTGAAATTTGATTTTCAGGGTTGATTCTCAGCAGTGATATTCTGTTCGTAATAAAAAATACTAATGTTTGATTTTATTCAAAAAACGGTTTTGTTTGTGAGGGTTGGAAGGTAACTTAATTGAAAATAAAATATCAGGGTTGAAATGTTTCTCAAAAAACCTTTGTTACACTGGTGTCATTTGTAAGCATTAAATTCTGTTGAGTAGGATTAAACTGAAGAAATTTTTGTCAAAAACAATAGAGCACCACCTTCTGGAGCTATGTGATTAAATAGTTCTCAAACCACTACAGAATAATTTCTAAAATTCTTCAAGGCAACAGAAAAGAATTAGTTGATCAGTATTTCAAATACGATTTAGAAACATTTTTTGTGTAATTGTAATTAAATAAAAAATTGCTCAAATTGATAATTCTATTTTACTTAACATTTATTTACTAGTATATAGTGCCTTTGACCCTGTTTGAGATGTGCATTGTATTATTTAAAATTTAAATAAAATTTTATTTAAATTTAAATTATAGAACAATAAAATAAATATCAAATCTTAACGCTGAAAAGCCATACTACATTAAAAAAACCTGTGGTCCAAAATATAAATAAAATTACATTTTTAAATCAAAATTTTACTTTAATAATGCTGTTTACTGCTTCTTTAAATATTGTTTCCTATTAAGATTATTATCTACTTGAATAATTTATATTCAGGTTCTTAGATGTAAGGTTCTTAGAGCAGCTACATGGTGCAGATGCCCTTTCTGATATCTATGTGGAGTTCACAGCAGATACTATTTCTTTGCCCCCTAAGGGAGAAGCATTTGCCACTATTTAAGATTGAACTCTTAATCTTCTGAGTGGGAGGCGAGCATCTTCACCACTAGGCCACCACACTGCTCACACTGCTGTGTATTTATTCAGCCTATACGTACATATTGAAGGAAGTTGGATTAGAAAATAATGAGCAGGGGTTTAAAATTGGAAGAAGAAATGTAACCCGCACTATGCTAATGACAGTAGTTTGATAGCTAGAAATGCAAATCTGTAAACTCTAGTAATGAAAGTGAAAAGAGTAGAATGAAAAATGGGGCTAAAATGAAACATAAAGACCAAACTAACGGCAATCTTAGAATTGATAATAAAGATACTGGAGTGGATAGTGTGCATAGTACAGTCACACAAGTGAATGTATACTGGGTGCCTAAAGAAAGGCATAAATAATTCCTTTATTCCATGAACTGCACTGGGTGCCAGTTTGCTTCCAGGTCCAATTGTAGGATACATTTTGTGGATATCTCCATATAGAGCATGTTACAATAGTCCAATCAGGAGATTACCAAGGCATGATTAACTGAGCAGAGAGCTTCCCTGTCCAGGAAAGGGCATAACTGGTGCACAATGTGGAGTTGGGCAAAGGTACTCCTGACCACAGCTGTCATCTGCTCTTTGAGCAGGTCCTGTGAGTCTAAGAGATCCCCCAAGTTATACACCAGGTTTGTAAGCAGTAGCAACTGCATCCAAAACCCAAAACGAAAACTAGGTACAAGGGCGCCCACCTACAGCCACTCCATCTTAACAGGGTTCAGTTGTTGTCTGTTGCTCACCATTCAGATCCCTGTAGCCTCCAGGACAACCAGTGCATCACTCACTACACCTAGGACAGAGATAATATCACCACCATATTGGTGATGCCTCATCCTATGGCGATGGATGATCTCACCCAATGGTTTCATGTAACTGTTAAAAAGGAGTGGAGAGAGCATCGAGCCTTGCTGCACCCAACAAAGGAGAGGCCATGAACTGGATCTCTCTCTTAACACCAATTGGAATTGGCCTCTGAAGAAAGAGGAGAACCAACACACACACCCAAAGATCACCGCTAAAGGATGCCATAGTCAAGCAAGGGAGAGCAAGGATGGATGAACAACCTCCCTCCCACTCCTACCAGATATCATCCATGAATGCAACCAATGCAGTTTTGCCCCCATATTAGGGCCTGAAATCTGATTGAAAAGAGTCCAGATAATGTTTTTCTTCAGGGCCCTCTGAGGTCATACCACTTTCTCAACCACTTTTCCTAAAAAAGGGAAGTTGAAGATTACACGAAAATTGTCCAGTACGGTAGAGTCCATCAATGGCTTCTTGATCTAGGGAACACAGGAGTGACTCCTTAAAAGGGGCTGGAAACACTTCCTTCAACAAGGAAGAAGTCACCATTGCTTGGACCTATCCACACGACACCCACTGGGCAGCCTTAACCAGCCAGAAGGCATGGATCTAATATGCAGGCAATGGTGTTTGCACCCTACAAGACCCTGCCCACTTCCTCAAGTCAATCAGTTCCCATAAAGCTGGGTATGTCTGTTCCTTTGGCATCTCCATAGGACTTGCACCACACTTGGTATCCAACTATGAACCAATCCAAGTGATTTTATCCACTAATGCCTCAGAAATTCCTTCACATGGCTCTGGAGATGGATCGCTGGGGCACCCTTTCCAAGGAGGGTTCTGGTGACCCTAAGCGTGGCTGCTGGGCATTTTGTGGATTCAGTAAGAGCAGAGAGGTATCGATGCTTCGCCACTCTTAATTGCCATGAGGTAAACCTTAATAGCAATTTTAGCTCATGTTTGGTCAGGTTCATTCTTTGTTTTCCTCCCAGCAGTGCTTCAGGCATCTCTTAACCCTTTTTGACTCTTAGCTCCTTTGTGAACCATAGGGATGCGGCCAGAGAGACTATATAAGAGCAATCCTGTCTAGGGCTCCAGCAGACTCCCTATTCTAGGCAGCTGTTATTTCCCTCGGCTCCCTTTGAAATCCTCCCTTTGGGACTATCAGTTGCCAGGTGTGGACCAATGGGTTCAGTCTCCCTGCAGAGGGGAATAGTACAAGAGAACCTCAGTCATGGGATGTGATCTGACCATGAGAAAGGGGTTATAGAAAGCTCTTCCCTTACATCACATTGCCACTGCTCTGACAAGAAAACAAGGTCCTAAGCCAGGCCAAGAATGACCTGGGAGAGGCCCAAGGCTGTTGTGGAGACCATGAACTCCTGAGCCACTTTGGAGGCCTGTCTCCGGGATGGCAAATTGAGGTCCCCCAGAATTATAAGGGGTGTGCGATGAGAGGAGGCAATGGCCCAGTGACTAAAATGCTGGGCTTGTTGGCTGGAAAGTTGTCAATCAGGTTCTAGAACCAAGTTCCATGTGATGGGATGAGCTCCCATTACTTGTTCCAGCTCCTGCCACCTACCAGTTCGAAAGCATGTGAATGCAAATAGATACCACTTCAGTGGGAAGGTAACTGTTCCGTACACCTCAGCATATAGGCATGCTGGCCACATTACCACAAAAGTGTCTTCAGACAATGCTGACTCCCTCAATTAAGAAAGGGAGATGAGCACTACTCCTTAGAGTCAGATATGACTGGATAGGAGAAACCTTTACCTAGAATCATAAGTCTGGGGAATTCTACAGATAGCCCTGAAACAGCCTCCAGTAGCTCAGGCAGGGAAGTTGCTGGGCAGCAGGGAAGCTGGTACCGTAGCAACAATCCCAATTGCCCCCATGCTTCAGGAACAGGATCTCGCAACTGACAACTTGTGCAACATTAGCAATTTCTGTATAGCATCTGTTTTGCTTTGTGGATCTTGGCTGGAAGTCACTAAACCATGTGAATGAAGTGAGAGTTTTCAACTTTACGTGAATGAGAATTGAAAATATAGCATTTTATTTTGTCAGTTACTTCTTATTGCAGCATACTTATTTTTATTACAAACTCATCCAAGTCAGTTACTGCATGATCAAGTTTCTTTTTAAAACTATAGACATAACTGCCAGAGAAGAGGAGACCCAAAATCATTGGTAGCCTCACATTGCAATGAATGAAGATATGCATTCAATTTCACAGCTACTAAAATTGTTGGCTGAGCAGGGATGAAAATAGGGAAATGATTGAAGCCTGAGAAAAGGATCCCTTGTCAGTCAACAGGAGTACAGATTTACCACCAGCTTATTTATTACTTAAGAGCCAAGGGCACAGCAACACAAGGAAACAACAACAAATTACTTAATAGCCAACCATCAACACCCCAATTAACAACTAAAAGCCACACACAACCAGGCACCACCACATAAATTCTATGCATAGTGCACACATTCTGGAGAGCAAGAAGTTCCCTGAGGATGGGCTCCATCACAAGCCCGAAAGTTTGGAAAGCTAAACCTCTGGTCCTGATGACCAACTCAGATTGGATCGTGCATATAATAGACAGTTGCACTGAGGATGACAATGAAGATCGTCTATGTGGATTTATCTAAACAAATAATCCATTCGATTAGAATTATGACGCACATACTAATAGAAATGGAACTGCTAAGTAATTTTGCTTAGCTTCATTAATTATAATGTAATGCCATCTCTGTTTTCTTCAAACATGAGAATTATAGCTTGAGAAACCCATCTGAAAGTTGTAAGTAGAAAAGATGGCCTTTAAGGATTGGGGAAATATAATATAGTGGTTAAAGTGTTGGACTTCAAACAGGGAAATCCAGTTTTTGATCCACCCTTAGTCACAGAGGTTCATGAGTGACCTTGTGCCTATCACTCACAGCCCAATCTATGTCAAAAGAGCTGCTGTTGTAGGCAGTATTATCTATGCCGCCTTGAGCTACTAAATGAAATGTGAAATATAAATCTAGCAAACAATGATCTAAGATTCTCCCTCAAGTTTAGAAATGCTTTTTAATACTTATTTGTCATCCAATTTGTTTGATTTTTAAAAATATTTAAATTATTTATATTTGCTTAACCTGTTTCTACTTTTAACTGAACTTTAAAACAATATTATAATACTTCATAATGTCCATATAGATACTAGCTGATCTTGTTTGAGAGATTGGTAATATAGTAACTAGTAATATAAAATACTGTAGTTGATCTTGATTTTATCATACCATCAATTATTGTGGCGACTTCTTCATTTTCTAGGTAAAACTATAGGTAAGATTTCAGCCTGAAATAAGTACTGTAATCAGGACCTCTGGTTACACTACCATCTTGATATATAGGAACCGCGCCAAATTTGATTCCATTCAGATCATACATTTGCTGAAATATTACCTTGCATATATGAATTCTTGTTAGTTGTAACTTGTTTATTGATCAATTTCTTCAGTGTAAATATTCAGAGAGCAGTTTGTACAGGTAGTCCTCGATTTACAACCTTAATTGAGCTTAAATTTCTGGCTGTATGTTGAGTTATCATGTGACCAGACTCAATTTTAAGGTTGTTTTTACAATGGTTGCTATGAGAATTGTAGTTTTTAAAGTGAATTGCATGATTATAAATCCAAATCCGGATTATCAAATGTGTGTTTTTGCCAGAAAATGGCAAAAAATATTACAAAAAGTAATCACTTGACTGGGATGCTGCAGCCCGGCATGAATGTGAGTTGGGTGCCAAATACCTGAAATGAGTTCACATGAGGTAGGTCTAATGTGGCAACTTTGAGGATGGGTCATAATTAACTTTTGAGTTTGTCCTAACTTTGAATGGTTGATAAATGACCAGTCGTTAGTGAAGGACTACTTGTAATAAAAATATAATGAAAAGCCGAACAAACTATATTTTAAAGGACTGACTTAAGAAGGATACCTGAAGAAAAAGAATTAAGCAGCGAGCAAAAGTGACTCATTTCAGCAACTGTGTGACTTCATTGCAAAATAAATAAGAGACCAAAGAACACACCTTGGCAGAGGATGAAATGGCCTGATTTGCTGTTCACAAGGGTAAGACCAAGCATAAAAATGACAGGCTCCGTATAAGACTGAGCAAAGTAACAGAATGAGGAAATCCAGAAACAAGCCTATGTGTAATATATTAGGACTGAGGACCACTTAGAACAGTTCTTCCTGCATCAGACAAGGCATGGTACCAACAACAGTAACTCTCAGTGACTGTCTAACAACCAGCCAATGTATTAGACAGCACAAACAATGGGCAGCCAGATCCAGCAAAGAGAGTACAGTAGCAACCAACCTCTTCAGGTCACAAACAACATGGATCACCTTTTGTTGCCAGAATGGCAGCAGAAAACTCAAATTCTGCCTAAACAGTCAGCAAATATAGCTCTTAATAAGAAAATTTCCAGAACAAAGTCACATGCAAGTTTGAATAGGCTGCTCCAGACAATCAGGAAGAGAGGGCAGAAAATCACTCTTTTCCATCCTCACCTTAACATGTTCCAGAGCAAAAAGATTCAAGGGATACAAGAAAAGATATTTGCGAAAGAAGGTAACAACTATCCTGAAAGTGCTACAAATAGAAAGAGGGTTCTTGGCCCTAAATACAGTAATGGAAAATGTTTCAGTATTTGTTTGGGATACTGAAAAGAGAGTCATGAGATACACAGTCTTGAGTCCATTTCCTCATTGAGTTTAGACGGGGAGTGGACCTGTTTTTGGATGAAAACATGCAAACCTTGCCTCCCTTTAAGAGCTTAATGCTGACATTCCTAGACATGCTTCGTAAGTCAACAAATGGCTCTACTTGGAATTGTATCCTAGCAACCCAATGGCTATTGTCTCTGAAGGAATTACAAGGATGCTTCCTACAGGGTGTGCCATGGATCTCAGTGTGCCCTTCTGGATGTCTTAATTGAAATAAGTGAGCAGATGAAGCTGGCCAAAGCTAAAACACCCCTTACATTAGTGAGCATTAATGTACTTTCCACTCAGATCAAGTAATAGTTACCAATACTTGCAGTATTAATGAAATAGGAACAGCCACGATGTCCAAATTAATGGTCTTTAAAGGAGAAGAGATAGAAGTATTGTTGAAGGAAGAACGGACAGCATGTTCAAATGAGCACATGAACTATTACTGGTAGCCTGGACTACAATTATTTCTTCATGATTGCTACAGCTTTAGCTTTTTCTGGACAAAAACCTAAGGCAAAGCATCAGCAAACTAGCCAGATAAGCAGATCTGTTAGAGTGTTTACAGTTTGTAGGCATATTCATGCTTCATGAGTAGTGGAACTGTGGAATCTGTATTCAAAGATCAGAAGATGACTCTGTTTTTGTTGATTTTGCATCCCAGCTATTCAGTTATAACTGCAGTTGTCCTGTACGTTAGTTGGCTTGTTTCTTGTAGTGAGCTGGTTCTTATATTTGATATTACAATATTGGCATCTTTTAATGCTTGCGCTAGCTATTTCTTTGGAATAAATTTCAATGTAGGCAATCTTATTCAACCTATTCTTTGAGTTGAGTGTGGTAGACCCCTGCTTCTACATCTAATGCTTAATGCCTTTTTTATGCTGCAATTGTAACTCTGAACAGTTACTAAATGAATGTTTGTATTTACTACCTGTAAATACCGTTTCAACCCTCATCTTAAGAACAAGCGTGCTTTGTGGTTTACAGCACCATTCTGTCAACAGCTTTGAATATCATTTTGTGTGAAGTTTGTATTCCTGGTTAATAGAAGTAAAAGCATTGCTCCTCCTTGGAATGGGACGTTTAGGCACAGACCTTTGGCTGCCCCTCCTTCACCCCCAGCCTAAGCCCATTAACAGCCAGCTTTCCATTTCCACTGGCCCTCCCCCAACCATTCTTCATGGCCAATGGGCCCCTGGCTGTCGGTCCTTCATCCCTACCAATTCGCCCGGATACTGTTTGACCTTGGCCTTTAGCTGCACGGGTCAAATAGCCCCAGCCAATCAGGTAGCAGGCAGAAGTGCAGCTTCTCCGCTTTCGCCTAGGGGGCGCAGGCGAAAGGCAAGGCTTTCACGGCTCCCACAATTGCAGGGGCGCGCGGCTTGGGGGTAGCCAAATTGTTCTTGTGTTATTTGTCTTAGCTTTTACAATGTAGCCCTCTACACCTTCTTTGGACCTTCTGCTTTTTTAATTCAACCCTTCTTTACTGTATCTAGCACATACCAAAGCTGCTTCCCATACAGTAGTTCCAAGTGGCTGAACTCTGTAGATGATTGTGGTGTATGTCAACCTCAAATGTGAAAGCGAATATCCTAGTACTTAAGATTTTGAAATATATTTCTTCAGCATTTTGGTATCTGGTTGAGCCACTTTGTCTGAGGGTGATTGAGGGTGATCCTTTACTACCAACTTATGCCAGAGATTTGGAATGGACAATTTTAGATTTATTGATCTCCAACTGCTTGGCTCCTTTTCTAGAGCAGGGTGAAAACTTGATGGTGAAAAGTAATTTGAGTTGGGATCATGGCTAAGTCCAGTTGGCACTCTGTAGTTGATAAGCCTAGGTGGCGCAGTGGTTAGAGTGTTGAACTGCAGGCCACTGCTGCTGATTCAATCTAGCGGTTCAAATCCCA
>JANHFL010010073.1:126556-141275 GCA_032468155.1 Oxyrhabdium leporinum | reverse complement strand
CCTGAAAGTTGATGGCAGAAATTGATGTTATTATGGTCACTTGTGATCAACTGGGAATCAGAGATTCCATCATCTGAGCCATTAACAAAGACTTCTAAGGATTCAAAGTTCAACCAAAGCTCATCTTCATTACTTTGGAAGTTAATTTTTACACTCTTTTTTTAAAGATTAAAAAATCTTCATAATTGCAAGTCTGGCATTCATTGGGTGAGTTTTCAACCTGTTTAAGAAGGAAGAAAATTACTTTTTTCCAGCTTTCTAAATTTTTTTAAATATACGGGAAAAGGATGATTATAGTGTTATATCAAAGTTTTTTAATGCTGAGTTTAAATCAATGAAATTGATTTAAATAGACTTTGAGGTGAATTAAAAAGATGCTCTCACATGTGAACATCTCATTCCAAGCTGATAACAAAACTTTGAAGGTTGATCAGTAGAGACCGCCATATGACAACTTGAAAGGAAACATTTGATATTTGAATCCAAATAATATTTTAGTTATTTTAACTCTACATTAGAACCAAAAGCTGTTTATTGAACAAGTTTCATTGAATTTAACTGAAATGAACTTTAACATGGGCTTAAAAATTACTACTTACAAGGAGATGTAAACATTGGATTTATAAATGGAATTGGATAATCATTTAAAAATTGAAAATAAATTACAGTCTATCAAAACAGATTCCTTTTAAATTGGAATATAAGTGATTTGCTGGAATTTATTACAAGGGAATTAGAAATAGACATGGATAAAAATAAGAATTTTGAAAGAAGAGACAAGGACAGTAGAAGAAAACAAAAGTAAGAATTTTATGCATGGAACCTAAGGTTTTCTAGGAGGAGGAAGGAAAAAATGCAAAAATTATCTTACTTGATTATGATTAAATAATGGGTTACTATCTGGTGATTTTTAATAGTTATTTTCACTGTATAGTTTTCTTTAGGGAAATGTTAAATTTGGTATAATGGATTGGTTTGCGATAGCATAAAATAAGGGGATACTATCTCTAGTAATGCTTAATAATTCTTATTTTTTTGTAATGTGTAATTGTTAATTGGAATTAGATTTTGATTATTAAAGATAGGGATTTGGGAATTATATATTTATGTTGTTAGGTACTTCTCTTAACTTTTACTGGATTTCTGTTGATTAATAAGATGAGTTGAGGATTTAGGTTTACAGGTAACACAACCATTTGTTTAGTGACTGTTCAAAGTTATAATAGCTCTGAAAAAAGTGACATGACCATTTTTCACATGATCATTTGGCCACATGATCAAAATTTAGATGCTTGCCTACTGGCATACATTTATGATGGTTGCTGTGTCCTGGGGTCATGTGATCACCTTTTGCAGCCTTCTGACAAAGTCAGTGGGAAAGCCATGCACTTAACAATCATGTTACTAGCTTAAGAACTGCAGTGATTCATTTAACAATTGGGGCGAGAAAGGTCGTAAAATGAAGCAAAACTCACTTAACTGTCTTTGCTTAGCAACAAATTTTGGGCTCAATTGTAGTCGTGAATCAAAGAAAATCTGTATAGAAAATGGGATGTGGTAGAGAAAGAAGTTATTTTTATTTGGTTATATTTTAAGAAACAGTGATAAGTTGTTAATGTTGGATGTACTTGCTGGCCATAAAAGAGGAAGTTTCTTTTTCTTTTCTTTTTTGTGGGCAATTTTTTTCCCTGTACTTTTTAAGTATTTTCTTTTTTTAATGTATTTTTGTGTTTGGTTCTTGTATCTGTTTTATCTGTTTAATATAATCCTTAATAAATTATTGAAAACATGTATATATAAATTAAAAATAACAGCATAATCTTGTTTTATTAGTACATGTGTGAAATTAATTAACAGATTATATTATGAAAAGTTCATGCTGGTTAACTTTTTAGTGTCTGTAATTGCATAGCTTCAGAAAGCAAAGATAGGGAAAGCATTTATTCAAATGGTTTTTGGAAACAGATCTGAATGGTTCAATTTCAATTATTTGTTTCATTGATTTCAGGGACATGTTTTTCAATCTAGATGTGTATTTCAATTTTATTAAAGCCGAAGGAAAATACCACCATGTGGTAACTTACATTTTAGCTATTTTTAAATAACTAGTCTTTAGTAAGCAAACCTTGCAATCTAAACTCTTCCATTAAGAGTAATTTTATCTAGGCTTGGATAGTACCATGAAAAAAAGTCAGTCTAACAAATATTGTAAATGTTTGCTGATCTTCACTTAAGTGCTAATAAGTGAGGGTATGAACTGAAAGCAGAATTCACTAATGTGTCATCAATGTAAATATATTCAAGATTTGTTTTTCATAGATAACTATCAGTAAATAAAAAATAATAATTTTATTTCATTTTTACTTAAATGTTAAAATGAATCAAATTTGAATGATAACATTTAAAACAAGATTCAATCTTAACTAGCTACTTTTTCATTTATATTTTTACAGGTCATCCATCGTTTTCTAGAAGAGAAATTTAGTGCCATGGAATGTGCTTTGTTTGATAAAACTCTAGAAGATTTGAAAAGTAGAGTAGATAAAATTGAATGCAATAAAAGACACAAAACCATCATTGCAGAATTACAGGTATCTATGCTTATATGTCTGAGATTCAATAGAGTTATTTTTCCTCCAATATTAAAATGCAAGACTCCTGTTAATTAAAGAATATTTTCCTCAGAGAAATATCCTCATTTGTATTTGCCAGGCTTTTGTTCCGTGTTTCAAAATTAAATCTACTGTTCATTTTATGCTAGCTGCTTGCATAAGAAAAAATAATATCACATCCACTATTTACTTTGTTAACATAAGACTAGAATAGCTAAATAGGTTGAGGGACATTTTTCAGTCAACCCTCTTTCATTCAGCTCTCAAATTTGATTTAGGTGATATCTTAGCTATTCGGAAGAGATACAAGGGGGATAACTGGGAAAAAAGGCGCTCCTTTTCTGTTCAACAAGTAGAGATCTCTCATCCAAATGCCTTGCACTAAATGGAACCATACTTAATTGTGAAGAACAACAATGTATTACAAGAAACATTTGACTATTTAGACAGAAAAGAATCTGGCACATAAATATGCAATCTACAGGGAAAACAGTGTCGAAAGGCGAGAAGTTTGCAAAATCATCCAGGATTTGGACTGGAAAAGGTATTTTTGGAGATAATCTTAAGAATGCAGAGTCACTTGACAGACTATTTATATGTAAGATATTGCATGGATAATGTTGCTTATACTTTTCTGACTCATACTCGTTCTGATAGTTTTAATTTGGTGGCATCAGCACTTGCCTACACCTTTCCTGATGGATTCAGCACACTCGGTGTTGCCAGAAGTTTGGACACCTGCACTTGCAGCCTCTAATGACAGCTTGTAGGAAGTAAAGATTTGCCATTGGCTGTCTGCTTTCCCTCTTTTACCATTAACTCTTCTAGTGTAAGATTAGCGGAACTAATGGTGGGGTGGGTGGGACGAAAGGAAAATGGCTTCGTCAGCGTCTGAGAAAAAGATGGTTGCTTTTATTCCAAGTAGTCCAGCCTGTTTTCCTACCCTGATATCTTGAGGTCTGGAGCTCTTCGAACAATTAGTGAGCAATTGGTGATAAAGGGTTGGTGCAGAAAAGGCCCATGCAGCTATGGGGACCCCAAGAGGTAGGAAGCGGAGCATGAGATATCTCAGTTGTGGGGGAGGGCTTGGGTGTCCTGAGGCAGATGGTCTTGTTCCTGCACAGTCTTCCCCACTCTTGAGGCACTCAACGCGTCTTAACAACCCATGCATTTGATTAACAAATGTTTGGGGAAAGCAGGGATGGGGCTCATTCATTTAACATAATTCTCTTAACATTAAGGCTGTAATGAGCAGGCTCCATTACGGTCGTAACTCGAGGACTACCTGTATTTGTTCATTCAGAGCAAATATAGTCTCCTTTTCCATTCTGGCTAATAAAATTGCTGGGCAGGGAATAGCTAGATGGAGCAGTGCTATGACAGTGTCTCTCCTCATTGTAGCATGACTTTCTTCTGAAGTAGATAGAAGTAAAACCAGATTTTTAAAAACCATCTCACTGGGTTTTTTTTGATGAAACCAACACTTTAAAACTGAACTATATCATTAATTTATTGAGATCATATTTCATTTTTATTTTTCCTTTCTCTCATTTTTAGGCTAAAATTGCAAGATTGACAAAACGTTTTGGAGCAGCTAGAGAGGACTCAAAGAAAAAACCAGAAGTAAGAAGAGAACTTTTCATTATATTGTTGATTGACTATTAAGCTCAAAACTGTTAGTAACAATGCAAATTTTAGTGTACCAGTACCTTATTCATGTATGTTCTTAGCTAAAATACTACAATGGAATGAGATGCATTCTTTTGTATAATTACAAATTTATGTGTTAACTTGTAGAAGTTACTGTATACACATAAATTTGTGGACTTGTATTTCTAAATTGAAATGAGATAAAAATCTTTTGGGATTTCCAAAAGTGTGTGTGGTCACTTGTTAATACTCACAATATTTAACTAGTACACTATAACTCCTCTTATCTACTGAGTTTTCTAGAAGGAAATTAAAGGATTAAACATTCCACCCCTAAAATTTATTCTTGATTAAAACTAAGCTATGGCTACAAAAAGACATTCAAACATGTTATTTTAATTTAATTTTAGTTTTTAAACCATTAAACTAGGCATGTCCAACCTGTGGCCTGCACTCCACATGCGGCCCTGGACAGCTAATAATGTGGCCTTATTTATACATTTATTTAGTTATTTATTTGATTGATTGATTTGCGGCAGTCCCCCCCCCCCCCACACACACACACACACTAACTAACTATATTATATATTTTATATGTGGCCCAATATAATTCCTCTTCACTCAATACAGCCCAGGCAAGCCAAAAAATTGGATATACCTGCATTAGACCATAGAGGACCATTTGATATTTCAATGTTTCTGTGTATCTTTCAGAATTAATTGTACTACACACTGTACAGAGTATTCATAATTCTAACATATTTATGAGCTAGGGAAAAATTATTTCCAAAAAGATGCTTAAATTTCTTAACTTTTAAAATAAGAATGGACACTCTAAACACCTTACCTTGATACTCCCTGATAGATATTTACTATTGCTACATTAATACATTATCAAGCAGCAGAATTGTTTTGATACTTTAGATATGTCAGTTCATTTAGTATGTCAGAGGCTTCAAGGGAGAAAATATATTTATATTATATCATGAAATATAATACAGTACTTACTCTGCAGAACTTGAGATTTTCTGAAAGAGAAGTGTCCCTAAAATAGAATGATCATTTATGAAGTACAAAATTTAAGTTGCAAATCTCACATTGGTTTGTGTCACTTTGTAGACTCTACAAAACACACCCCATTCCCCAGGAAAAGCAGTGAGTGATACAGGCAGTGTCAATAGTGTGACGTATCGGTAAGCTGTAACTCCCTAGTTATACTTTTTTTCTTTGGAAACTTCGTTAGAAAGATAACCTGTGCAGAAAAGTACAATATATTTTGATGGCAACTATATTTCACATTTTATTTATAAATGTGCTCTTTTTTTCTGTTACCCAAATATATGTTAATCCATTCTAATGGTGTAAAGCATAACCAGGCATGGGGAATTCTTAGGGCAAAAGTGAGCAGCCTGTAGTTTTCAACTCCTGTATGCCTTAGTTGTTGAGAAATAATGGCAGTTAGCATCACACAAAATATGAAGGCCAGAGATTGCTTGTTTTAAACTGAGAAATACGTTGATTTTTTAAAAATTTTGTTAGGGCTTTGTATTGCATATACAGTAGGTATGCAGAATTCAGTGATATTGTGAATGATTTAGAAAAATTGAGTAATACTAAATTATTTAAATTTAAAAATAATTTTATTTTGGACTTCCTACTATACCTCCTCTACTTGATACAGCTAACATAAATCTTTGTTCTATAGAAATGCTGGCACAGTAAGACAAATGCTGGAGTCCAAGAGAAATGTAGGAGACACTTCATCAACTACTTTTCAGTCCCCTGTGAATGCAGGTAAAACCTATCTCAATTATGTATATTATTACTTTTATGGCACATTTTTAAAAATCAAATAAGTAGAAACTGATTTGATATAATTCAGCCAAACAGAAGTGGTTTAGATGAAAATAACAGATGCTGTCTTGTTTAAACCCAGTAGTAGCATCAAATAATATCTGAGTCTTAAAATGAAGTACGTAGAGTCCTGTCCTTAAACTTAATATACAGTTTTATTCTTAATGTATCCTTAAACATTCATAGAACCAGTTTGATCACCATATATGTAGCTTTTCAGAAGTGTATAACTTTTGGGGGGTTCCCAATGATCACAGTTGGCCATTGAATTGCATGTTGGGTACTACATTTCAGTAAGTAGGAAGGACTAGGATAAAATGACTGGATAGTAATGTAAATTTAAGCTTTTATGATATTTCCATTTACCTAATAATAACTATAAAATAAATACTATAATTTGATGCTAACTTTTGTAGATACTTTGGATATATCCAAAGCTTCAGTGGGGCATCATGAGATCTGAGAATTTAGGTTGACATTTATTAATTGGTATTTTCTACCTATAAAGTAATAGCTACTCTTTTACAAATCAATCATTGATTTATAATAATAAACTCATAGATTACTACTGATGTCCTTGATCTCATGATCAATCAGTATGAACATAAGTTACTAATTGTGCCACCTTAGGTCAAAATAAAAACAGTAATTATAGTTCCTTCATGTTAAATGCAATATTTAGTGGGGTAGATCCTGAGCTCCCTAACTTTTTCAAACTTTGGTCAGACAAAAGGCATTCCCTGACATAATTAATCCTCAGACAATTCGAAACACAAATTAGAATTGAATAAGGTGTAGAAATTAATTAGTGGACTATGCTCATGCTTTAAACAGATGACAAAATAGTTTTGTATTGTTTGTCTGGATATATAAGGAAAATATAATGGTAGTGAGAAAGAAACTTATGTACATATTGCTACATTTTAATTCTTTACCATAATCATCTGGGATAAAAAAAAATTAAGGTAGGCTGATGGTGGATGATTATTGAAATCCAATGAAATAGCTCTGCTATTTTTCTATTCATGTATTCTGCTGCCTAATGTGGATCAGATAATAGTTTATGAAAGCCAAATATACCATGCAAAGCTTGACAATTTCAACATCTAAATATTACCAGTCTACCTTAGCTGAAGTTTCTAAATTATTCAGTATTCAGACAAAAACTTGCATTATAAAATTATTTCTGATTCAACTTTTTGTTGAGAAAGAGCTTTCATGGCAAATTAAAATTTCAAAGCAAATTTAGAAATTGAAAAATCTTTTCTACCTTTTCTTGCCTGATGTTTTTCTGTTAAACATCACTAAATTTTATATTTCTATGAATGCACTGAATTAGGTTTGTACATAATGGTGGCTAAGATATTTTATGTTTCCCATTGGAAATTAGATTAAATTCTTTCAAAAAGTTCCTTCAAAAAGACTGGCAAACTATGCTCCGGAAATACACATGAAAAATAACCTCATATTTAAAAAAATGTCTGATACTAACTAACTTCGAAACCATTTATGATTTATAATTCTGCACATAGACAGCTGAAGTTTGGTTTGTCTTAAAATCTTGAAACGGCAAATTCTGATTAATAATAAAAGAATTGTTTAAGTTAGGAATTCTTGTCAATTTTTATTCTTTTGACTTACTATTTGTAATTTTTTACTTGATTCGTTCTAAAGTTTCAAATTGATTTTACGTGTTTGAATGTATTTCATTTACTATCATTGGTAGAATAATAAAGGGACATTTTTATATAATTTATCTAATTTCCATACTCCTCATTTCACCTGTGTGTGTCTCTTCATGATTCTGCATGATATTTTATTTTTCCTAACATCTTGCAAATTCCACAGGACAACAAAGATTTTGCTTTCTGGACATATTTGGATGTATCTTTATATATTTTTGGTTGCTAGTCATGAAAATAACCTGTAATTTAACCTATCACATATTGTTTTTAGAAATCTTCTCTTTTTACACAATGGCTATGTATACCCTCAGTACCTGTTGGCTTTCCTGCACACATAGTAAAGAAACATAAAGTACACCAAGTACAATTGGAATATTTATGGAGATCTAAAAGTAATGGTTCTGCTGCTTTGAATGCAGCTCAGCCATTACCAAGTACTGATGTTACATATGTGAATGGGACAACTCTGCAGGAGAGTTGCATTACATTAAAAAGATGTGGCTACTGTGAAAGAATTTGGTTCCAGGATAGAAAAACGTGGCGTATGAACTACTTATTGACCCAACAAAAATAATTTTGCCTCTGCTTCACATAAAACTTGGCCTGATGAAAACTTCTATGAAAGCGATGAACAAAGAAAGTGAAGTTTTTGTTATTTCAGACAGATGTCTCCAAGAATAACTGAGAGCAAGATTAAGGAAGACATTTCGCTTGGTCCAGAGATCAGAATCATCATCAATGACAAATGGTTCAAAGATCTGTTAGTGGGGCCAGAGAAAATCACATGAAAAGCATTCAAGGGTGTCATTGAGAATTTTCTTGGCAGCTACAGTGTACCAAATTACATTCAACAGGTTGACTAAACTTCTTACTACGTACGAGACCTTATAGTTCAACATGTCACTGAAGATTCATTTCCAGCATTCACATTTAGATTTCTTTCCTAAAAATCTAGTTACAGTGAGTGACAAATATGTTGAAAAGTTCCCTAGGACATTGCCACAACTGAAAATGGTATAAAGCAACTGGAATCCATCCAGGCTGATTGTTGGATACTGCATCAAAATGCATCAGACACCAAGTACAAATGAAAATCAACAGCAAAACATTTTTAGCCCTGTTGAACTCATGCAGCATGTTGGAAATATTATGCAATTAAATACATTATATCATTAAAAGTTATTTTGATATTTCTCAGGATTCCTACGTGATACAGTTATTCTGAAATTATATTTGTGTTCAGTTTGAAGGGATCTGTCATAATCACAAAAATGTTTTCCAGGAAGTAAAACTTCTGAAAAAAAATATTGCTCAGTGATTTATTCAGTTTGCAAATCTATTTTTTTATTCATAAGTATCTTTAAAACCAAATTAAAAAGAAATTTTAATAAATACCTTTTGCTTTCTTTGCCACCTTTTCACAATATGTCAAGCCTGAAATAAATACGTTTTCAACAATACTTCCCAAAAAGTGTCTTTTTATTATAATAATGGTTTATGGGTTTTTTTTTGATGATATCAAATAGTAACAAAACCTATGCTTTTATATGAATTAAAAATATAATAAAGGTGTCAATTGCCATGATGAAATTGTAATTTAAATTCATTTTGCTTTATTATGAAATAGTTAATTTGAGACAAAATTTTCAATCTTTTTTCTTTCTCTTTATAGCATCTGCTGCTTCTGTTACTACTCCACAGACACCAGTCAGTGGACATTCGAAGCCCCAAACACCAGTTACTTCTGCATCCCTCACATCTGGCTCTTTGACAACACCTGTTCTTCCCACAGCTAACACTGCAACAGTAGTTGGTACCAGCCAGGTGGCTGGTGGGAATACACAGCCAATGTCTGTTTCACTTCAGTCTTTGCCAGTAATCCTGCACGTACCTGTTGCAATGTCCTCTCAGCCTCAGCTCCTGCAAGGTCACACAGGAACCTTGGTTACTAATCAGCAATCGGGCAGTGTTGAGTTTATACCTGTCCAAAGCCAATCAAATGTTGGCAATCTAACCAAAACTCCTTTGTCTTTATCATCAACTAATTCAGCAAAACCAATCAATAACCCTTCAGTATCCAGTTCAAGCATTCAAAGGAACTCTCCAGCTAGTGTTGGCTGTTCAATAGGGACAACCCTTGCAGTGCAAGCTGTTACAACAGCACATCCTGTTGCACAAGCCACAAGGACTACTTTGGCTACTGTGAGTACTTCAGGAATATATACTCCTCCCATCAGTAGGAACTCCATACAGATGAAGATTCCTATATCAGCCTTCAATAATTCAGCTGCTTCTGAAGTGAATACTACAACACCAAGAATTGGTGAGTTGTTTTTGTTTTTTATTTACATATCACATTTAGAAATTGCCCATCTTCCTCTTCAAAGGACTCTAAGCTTTGCACAAATAGACATTTTTTCATTTATTTCACATTTCTAAACTGCCCATCTCCCCCACAGAAGGATTCTGGGTGGTGTACAATAAAAAGTGAAAAATATAAAACTATGTATGTATGTATGTATTTTAAAGACAATTTTTAAAAAATTTCAAGAGGCAAATTGATTAAAATTAATTAAAAGATGAAGGAAGGGCTTTCAGGGGACTAACCAGCCCCATGGCTATGGGCTCCTCAGGCAAGAGTGCAGAGCCATGTCTTTTCAGAAGACCAGGAGAGTGGCGGTCTGTGTGACCTCAGGGGGAAGATTGGTCCATAGAGTGGGGGCAATGGCAGAGAAGACTCACCACCTAGACCCTTACCAGTCATAATTCTTTGACAGGTTCTACAATATACCTTCCTTGCCCAACTGGGTGGGACAGTGATGTTATGGGACAAAGAAGGTTCCATAGGTAGCCTGGTCCTTTGTTATATAGGGCTTTATAGATCACAACCAACACCTTGAAATGAACCCAGAAGCAAACTGGCACTGCAGTTTGTGGAGCAAAGGTGTTACCCTTCCTTGGACACTCGGAATTGCTTATGTGGTCGTATTCTGTACCAATTGAAATTTCTGGATACTTTCAATGATAGCCCCATGTAGTTGCAATATTGCATTGCAGTAGTCCACACAGGAAATGACCAGATCATGAGTGAATGAAGCCCTCCCTATCCAGGAAAGGGAGTAACTAGCACACAACATGAAAGGCCCTCTAAGCCACGGCTGCCACCTGCATTTTAAGTAGGACCCGTGAGTCCCGAAAGGCCTCCAAATTAAGTACCGGGTCTGGTTTTGGTAGTGCAACTCCAGCCAAGATCAAAGATGATAAACTCCTGGATACCAAGGGGTCCGCTCACAGCTATTCTGTCTTACCAGGGTTCAGCTGAAGCCTGTTTTCCCCATTCAGGCCCCCAGAGGTTCCAGGCACCGTGGAAGAATATCCATAACATCAGTCTCTTCACCCAGGATGGAGATTTATAACTTGGTATTATCAGCATACTAGTGATACCTTATCTCGTGGTGATCAATGATCTTGCCAAGCGGTTTCATGTAGATGTTAAAAAAGAGTGGAGACAGCATTGAGCTCTGTAGCAGGCGCCAAGAGTTGTAGTGCTATCTCTCTCTATCAACGACTATCACTGGCCTCGGAGGAAGGAGGTGAATCAATACAAAATTGTGCCACCCACCCCCAACTTTCTAAGTTGGTCCAAAAGGATACCATGATCAATGGTATTGAAAGCTTCTAAGAGGTCAAGGCGAGGAAGGATGGGTGTACCACCTCCTTGAATTGGACCTGGAAGCAAACTGGCGCCCAGTGCAGCTTGTGGAGCAAAGGTCTCACATGCGCCTTTCTTTGGGCACCTAACATTGCCTGTGCAGCTGCATTTGTACCACCTGAAACTTCTAGATACTTTTCAAAGACAGCCCCATCTAGAGCTTCTTGCAGTAGTCCAAAGGGCAGGGTGTGAATAACTAACCAGAGAGCCTCCCTATCTAGGAAAGTGTTTAACTAGCACACAAAATAATGCTGAATAAAGGTCCTCCCAGCCCAGCTGCAACCTATTTTTCAAGCAAGAGCTGTGAGTCCAGGGGTACCCCCAGGTCTCTCTGGGGTGATGTAACCCCATTCCAGACCAAAGATAAACTCTTGAATACAGATGGTCTACCCACAGCCATTCTGTTTTATCAGGGTTCAGCTGAAGTTTATTCTCCATCCATGCCCCCACAGCCTCCAGACACTACGAAAGAATGTCAGTTGCATCATGCGCTTAACCTGCAACAGATAAAGTAGATACAAAAAGTTTGCGCATCCCTTTAAAATACCAGGTTTTTGAGATATTAAAATAAATCACTTCAGAATTTTTTCCACCTTTAACATAACATATAAACTATAAAATTCAATTGAAAAGCAAACTGAAATCTTTTAAGGGGGAAAATAAAAAATAAAATGTTTCTGCTGCCTTTTGCTATTAAAACAGTTACATGTCTTAAAAGTATATTTGTTAGGCAATGCAGTGAAGTTGTTCCTTGATCTCCTTAGAGAATCAGACATCCAGATTGTTACCACCTCCACCACTAGCAGCAGATAATATAGCAAATAAGAAAGCAGCTGAAGTACCATCACAGGTATGCTGGTTGGTTTGTTTTTATGGAGACTACTTTATTTTTCTTTCATTCAACAAAGCAGGTCAGGTGTTGTAATTATTTATTGGGCAGATAATTTACTTTTTATTTCAGGGTATTAATAAAAAGTAAATGTTACTTCCTTATTATTTATGTACATGACATAATTTTTGAACAACAGAATCTGCCAATCCTAGAGCAGTTAGCAGTACTTTTATACAAGTGACAGACAATAGTAACAACTATAGAGTTTGTCAAATATTACAAAGTTCTTTGTTTCACATTGAACAAAGATCATACATTTCTTTGATTTTCCATCTACCGTATTTCTCCAAAAAGAAGGCCAGGTCTTACTTTCTTTTGATTCCTCCCCCCCCCCCCCAAAAAAAAAAAACAAAAACAAAAAACCAGCGAGGCTTTCTTTTTGGAGGGTTCTAATTATTGACTCCCCTCGCGGTGGTGGCACTGACAGCCCCACCCAGCAGGAGCCCACTGCTGGCCCACTTCTGCGGCCGCTTGCTGCCACTCGCACACATCGCCCCGGCTTCTGTTTTGCCTTCAGATGCCTGCCGGAAGGCATCTGCAGCCGATAACAGAGCTCCGGATCAATACAATACAATAGGATTTGGTCATACAGAGTAATGGATGAAGACTGAATAATTACATGGAGGAAGATTATATGGATTGACAGAAGAACTCATGATTGGGTATAGTCAATTAGAATTAAAAAAGAAGTGAACATTTTCAAGAACAAATCCGTGTATGAGTAAGTCTGAATATATGGTAAAAGCAAGGATGGTCTACAGAGAAACAGATATATTAAACTAGTGTTATTTCCTTTTACCATGCGTGGAACGTATTTTTCTTGCTACTTATTATTTTTCTGCATTTTGCATGATGTTACCCACTTCAGAAAAAATAGCATATATGTGTTTGTGCGTGTTTGTGTATGTACAACGGTTGCAGTATTGAATTAGAATTCTGAGTCATTTTGACGGTGGTAGGAGCTATTAAATTTAAACCAGATAATTCTTTAGAAGATTAGCATACTCTATAACATAACTGAATGTTTAGATTGCTAAGAATGTTTATAAAAACAAATGTGCAGTTTCCTCTAGCTAAAATCATTTTCATTATTATAAACATATGTCTACTTTTTTTCAAAATCATTATGGACACTAATCGTAGAAAAGTATTTTCATTTTAAATTTTCATGGCTATCTGCTGTTTTATGTATTAAAATGTGTAGAGTATTTTAGCATTCTTTCTAAAACAGCTTCTCACAGTATTATGAACATAGATATTTATTACTTTTTCTTGATCTTTTAATTTTGAACCCACAGACCAAATTGTGTTGTTGTAGTTATAACAAACCAGATACAACATTTTAGACCTGTATGGTCATCCAAAAACATTTAATCCAAACTATCATGGTAGAAGAAAAATTAAGGCGGAGTATTTTGGAATACAAAAATTAAATTGACTACTCTTTTCTATGTTTCTACTGTTTAGAAATATGTCACTATTAATCAAGGGTTAGGTAAGGCTTTCTAGTTTTTAATAGGCATTTCTTTGAAGCATTCTAGTTCTTAATATTGCAGGTGTTCAGTGTTCTTAATCTAGTTTTTTAATTTATTTTATTTTATTACGTTACATTAAAATTAGTTGTATTAGAGTTGGCTCCACTGAAACTAATTGTACATTTCAGCAGAGTATTTAAAATCCATGGATCTCTGTGGGAATAGTTTATGTCATTTTTAACACTCTTAAAAGGAAATTGAAAACCTATTACAAAAATGGGTGTGGATAATATTTTGTTTGCTTGCTTGCTTTGTTCATTTTCCAGACTACAAAGGTTACAGGAGGTACTGCAGCTGGAGTAATTGATCTCACATTAGATGATGAAGATGATGGTTCTTCTCAAGGTAACTTGAAAAGATATACATGACCAAAATTAGGATTTGATTAATGGAAAAAAGAATAAACAATGTTGCAACATATTAATTTCAGAAATTATTAAAATCAAAAATAACTATTTGTTAATTAAAATGATTTTTACTATAAAACATTATTCAAAACTGAGGGTTTTAAAAATTTTATGGTAACACATAATACATCTGATTGCTGCAGCCGATGAATGTTTATGCCTTCAGAAATTTCTGGTCTTCCGCATATATTTGATAAACACCAGTTTGCATACAGAAGAAATAGATCTACAGAGGATGCTATAGCCATCACCCTTCACACGGCTCTGACTCATTTGGAACAGCCAGGGAGGGAGGGCTATGTGAGGATGCTTTTTGTAGATTTTAGCTCTGCATTTAACACAATACTTCCACATAGACTAGTGTCTAAACTT
>JANHFL010010073.1:107646-119805 GCA_032468155.1 Oxyrhabdium leporinum | reverse complement strand
GCGTGGAATGAGCCCCTGTAGTGGACTTGCAGGGACAAAACACACCTGCAGAAGTAGAATGTGTTGTCCTCCCATGACCAAGGATTAGGCTGTCCCACGGTGTCCTGATTTAACTCCCTTCACTGTTGTCATGAAAGGGTCTCACTGTTGCTCATCCTGAATGTATGCTCTCATGTCCACGGGCTCTTAATCAACTGCAAATTTTTCAGTAGGAATGACAGACCTAGCCAAGAGCTTACCATCCGCACAAACATATTTAGGTTTTTGAGATCCCATCTGATTGCGTTCACTTGGAATATGTTACCTTAAAGTTAAAACGGATGAAGAACAGTGTCCATTAGAACTGTTATTGTTTAAGCTTCTGTGCTGTCTTTAAATGTTCCAAATTTCTATGCTCCATCTGGACTTCAATCTGATGCCGAGTTCCTTTCAGGTGATGTCTCCATACTACTCCATTGTCAGAAGCTCTTTATCCCAGACGGTGTAATGCTTCTCTGCTGAGTTTAATTTAAGGGGGTAACAGACACAAGGAAATAAAGTTCTATATGGTGCAGCAGCTTATCCAGTATTGCCCCCACTACAACAGCTGATGCGTCAGTCTCAACAACAAAAGACTACATGGGGTCAGGGTGTCTGGGGATAGATTCTGACGCAAATGCAACCTTTAGGCTGTTAAAACGTGTCCTATTCAGCCCCACATAAACTTGGTCTTTTTTCTTTTTGGGGGGTGTGGGTGGTTGGATAGGGGCAAAATGAGCATTGCAAATTGAGGAATGGAGGCTCAGTAGTAATTGGCAACGCCCTTAAGAGAGATCTGGTGACACAGAAAGTCAATCTTGGTTAGTGCAAATTGGCATTTCTTGTGCTTTGTGAAAAGCTGGTGTTTCCAGAGACACTGTAGCACAATGTGCACATGGTCCCAATGCTCCTTCCGCAATGGGGAGTAGACCAAAATGTCAAGGTATATAACTACAAATTGGTCCAGTAGGTCTGGAACACATCATGCATAAAATATATGAAGGCCCCAGGGGCATTGGTGAGTCCGAGTGATCGTGTGCTGAAAATGGCCATACCTGCTGTTTTCCATTCATCCTCCTTGTAGATTTGCACTAAATTGTAGGCTCATCTCGGGTCCAATTTTATAAAGATCTTGGCTTGACACAACTTCTCCAGTAACTCAGAAATCAGGGGCAAGGGGTAATGGTTTTGGATCATAGTGTCATTAAGCCTCTGATAATCGCAACAGCGTCTCAATTCCCCATATCTCTTTTTCACAAATAGCACCAGTGTGGGCTAATGGCAGCATCGAGGATCTATCCCTTCCACCAATTCTTAGCAATGAAATCTTAAAGAGCAGCCAACTGCAGGTTGGACAGGAAGTAAACAGTTCCCACCTAGAATTTAGCATTGGGTATGAGCTCAGTGGGACAGACATACAGGCATTGGGGGGTGGGGCAGCTGATCGGCTATCTTTTCTCCAACACATCCATATAATCCATATTCTCCAGCAGGAAGTCAAAGGGCTTTGCACCTTGTTTTTCCATAGTGAAAACATGCAGTCTGTGCCCAGTGCATTTGGGGCTTATAAAATCAATCACCAAAGATGATGACATGTGCAGATCATGCACCTGCAGCCATTCCAGCCCCTATACCAATGGAAGGTGTGGCTTGGTGGCCACATAAAACTCCACCTGTTCCACATGGTTGCTAACTGTATATGAGGAAGAGCTGTTGCCAGGGCCACTGATCCCAAATGGAGTAGCTATCATTGATTGTCTCTACCAGCAAAGGCGCTGCCATTTCATGTTGGGGAATGTACCATTTGGCCGCAAAGGCTACGTCCATAAACTTTGCAGTTGCCCCTGAGTGCACCATAGCCATGTGATCATCTATCCAGGGATGGACAGGACAACAGACATCTCAAGTTGCCTGGATGGAGTGGTTTGGGATTACTGAGACTGGCCCACTGCCAGTGAACTTGACCTATTGAGCCCTCTAGGCTGGGCTTCTTGGCATTTCCCACTGGCAGTTTTTTCACCTTGGCAGAACATTTGACAGCCATATGATCCCGTCCTCTATAATAAAGAAAGGCCTTTACATCATTGACCCTCCTTTTCCACCTGTGAGAAACTTGGGTGGTCTGAGCTTCTTGATGTAATGCTGGGCCTGGGGATTGTCATGCGTCTTCTAGCCCTATGCATCTGCAGACAATCAATGCAAAAGCACAGGTGCATGAGTTCCTGAAGGGTTGACAGGCATTTGGTGCAGGCCAATTCATCCAGCAGTTCCAAAGAGAGCCTCTCCTGGAATTGGTCAATGTGACCCACTTCATTTCATTTCAAGTCCTAGCCTGAGGAGGCAAAAGTCACTTGCCTTTGCCCCTATTTCAGCTCTCGCAAATGATGATTGGTGGTTTGAGCCTTCACCAGGTCTGCATACAATACTGTGAAAAAAAATTAGGCTGTTTGGCAAAGATGCTGTAAATTGAGAATGCTTTCAGAAATAGAAGTGTTAATAGTTTATTTTTATCAATTAACAAAATGGAAGCAAGGGTTTAAGGTAAGGCAGCCTTCAACCAGTCAATTAACTTTGAAAAGGAAAATCAAGATAAAAAAGAAAATTCAAACCACACAATTAAAACCCAGGCATGCTTAAATAAACCAAACAGCTGAGCGGAAAGATGAAGACAACGACTATCTGATTGCTTCTACTAGGAAACGTAATCCTCAAGATTCCTCTTCCCAGGAGGATCTATGGTCGTCCAAGGGTCGCCTTGGATCATTCCTAGCTATTCCCATTCAAATTTAGAGAACTAGCTGCCAAAAGACTCACTTTGGTGGCAAAATCAGCTGTTTGTTAGCAGGAGAAACAACCCCCGCGGCCACCATTCAAAGCAAGACCTCTTTCTTTTACATCTTTTAAAAGCTTGTATTTAATTCTTGTTTTGCCAGATAAATTTTGAAATGCCATTATTCAAAAGAGAGGTCTTTGATCAAAATCCGTATCATCTGAAACAGAAATAACATTCTGAGTAAAACATTTCCTTTAATAACAGATTCTTCTGTTGTGAAATCTAGTGGTGAATCTAGTTTGTCCCATCTGCAAATCCACTTTATCTCATTCTATACTTTTATATAGTTATTTTTATACCACAGAATTTTTTATTAGAATCACCCCCAAGTACTTTACCATTTTCACAATCTTAAACCTAGTTTTGTTTTCCAGTTTGACCTTGTTTCCTGCTTTGATGATCTTCATTCATATTCTTTACCAACTTTTGCACCTTTTCTTTGTTTATTTTCATCCCTGCCAATTCTCCAAATATTTTAAACGGCCTCATAACATATTCAATATCCTCCAGTAGGTTTTATAAAATCAACCAAGTCTTCAGCAAAAGCATTTAAATTTATGTGCCTTTACTTACAGTCCTCTTACTCTTATCTTGTCTAATGTGTCTGTTTAATAGTTCCAACATGAAAATAAAGAGGGATAAAGGACACTCTTGTCTTGTATTTTCCTGAATCTTACATGCTTTCATAAATTCTCCATTGACTATAATCTAGGCCTTCTGTTGTGTATAAATAGATTTCAGTCCTTGTATAAAACTCAATCCAAAGGCCCTCTCCCAATTCAGATTATCAAAAGCTTTCTTTATATTTAAAAAAATTAATACAGCCTGTTTGTCATTGCATTGTTTAAATATTTAATTATATCCAAAACGATTCTTACATTATCCTTTAGTTAATTGTCTTTAGGTAAAAGACAAAAGATTTAGATTTATTCTTTCATGAATAATAATTTATTTTAAAACATAAAATTCATTTGGTAAACCCTCTAGTCCTGGTGCTTTACCTATTTTAGTTTTTTTTAATTGCTTCTGTAATATCAAAGGTCTTTATTGGACTATTCATAATTTTGTTTTGCTCTTCTGATAATGGATAGATTTTGATTTTGTACATAATCATTCATTTGCTCTAATGAAACCAATTGTTTCTTATACAAATTAGAGTAAAAGTCCCAAAAAGCCTTTTTTGGACTAATAAAATATTTTCTGACTAATTAACTTCATTCCAAAATCACACTTGTATTTTATATTTGTTAAAACCTGAGCCCATTGATTTTCCAAGATTGGGTATTTCAGTTCCTTATTCCAGAGATTATTTGTGTTACCAATATTAACCTTTGTCATATTTACATTTAAATAAAATTGAATGACACCGTTGCTTCAAATATAGTGTATCCTAAACTTCTTAAGTATTGAGGTGCCACTGAAACTGAAAAAGCATCAGGACCACACGTTTCAATTGAATATATTGCTAAGCAGTCTTAGTTAAATTATACTCAATACGTGACCTCTTAAAATCCTTAAAAACACTTACTGGTAACCTTTGGTTTAAGATACTAATTTAGTCCAAAACGTAAAAGCACATCATATTCACATGAATTATTCTGTAACATAGTTATTTTTTATGTGAAAAAAATCTAGTTAGAATTCAATGCCTTACTATTCATAAAGTCCTCTGAAAGTTAAACTTGATCTTAGGACTCTATATATTACCACAAGTATTACCCAAGCCATCCTGGTTCACAGTTTTTCTGCAGATATGTAGGGAAATGGTGTTGCAACTCCCTCACTGAAAAGATCTGCTGTCCCAGGAAATTAAGACAACATCCATGTCAAAGAACATTGAAAAACTATTGTAGTAGTACCCTCCCTGCAAGAAAATCCTTTGCAGAGATTGTGTCTTATTTCTTTACCTTCACCTGCTCAATACTAACAAGGATTCCTACCTAATCTACATTGTACTTAAATTGTTTTTCTCCCTAGCATTCCTTCTCTTTCCTATGCTTCTCATGTATTAAAATACATATGACAACAATCTTAGTGGACCTTAGCTTTTAATGGATATTCCATCATTCCATGCACCCTTTGATGCCTGGACGAGACATGAAAGTTTCCATAGTCTACCACATTCTCTGTATAAACAGATCACACAGCATTACAAATTGAAAATCCACACATAAGTAGGTGTTTCCTTCGAGAGAAACATATTGTCTTTGGTTCTCTCCTAAAGACCACTCGCCAACTTAAAATAAGCTTGGTACTTGGTACTTCATACATAGTTACAGAGATTACAATGAAGATGAACAAATAACTTGTCTGTTAAGTGGTTCATTGAATGATAAGTTGTACATTTACACAATTCATCTACTTTCTGCCATACTGCACTCGTTTCTTAGAAATGTTTTACCTTCAGGACTGCTTCATTGAACTGAGAATTGAAGAGAAAGTAAAAGGTATATCTCTAGCCATATATGAAGAGGCAGACTTCCCATCAAAACCTAGAAATAACAGCTGGAATCAGAAGGTTGCAACAAAAACTATGTTTGCATGTAGAGTTGACAACTCAGTTGTTGATTTTTTCCCCATTGTAATAAATTAATTTATTTCTAATGCTACAGTGTTTTCCTTAAAAGTCAACACAATAACATTGGAGTTATGACTGTTAGAAACTTGTGAATCACCAGCATTTTTTATAATTAGATTGACTACAGATTGCTGTAGAAATAACCGCACCAACAAATCCTGTTCTAAAATGTCACAGTGATTGGGCTATTAAACTTGTTTAACTCCATATGTTTTCTATGTTATTGTTAGATTGGTCACACAGCCAGCCAGATTAGGCCTACAGTAGGCACGTGTTGCTTGATGGGGCCAAGATATTTACACAACAATGTGAAGTCACAGCTGCCATTTCTTTATCTGGTCTTCATAAGCATAAGTTTTTTTTACTATTATTTTGCCTATCTCTTAGCCCAGACAACTGTGAATGTAACACATCGCCCAGTGACTCAGGCTACAGCTAGACTCCCAGTACCAAGAGCTCCTGCTAACCATCAAGTAGTCTATACTACTCTTCCTGCACCATCAGGACAGAATCCTGTGCGAACCACTGTTATGCAGAATTCTGGTTTAAGGCAAATCAACCCACAAAATTCAGGTAAGCCTTTTCAAAAGTACATTTGTAAGCTGTGAACTGAAACTTATAATTATCAGTTTCTAATAAAAACAATCATAAAAATATGTTCAAAATATAAATCTCAATTTTTAAGGTGGTAATTTTTTAAACTGTTGATTTCTGATGCAATAGTTTACTAAGAAATATGTATGGTTAAATTTGATTTCATAAATGTTTGACATGAAAAATGGTTCAACAAAAATATTTAAAATGTTTATAACTTAAATATTCAATATATTTTTGTGTTAGCATGTCACTTTGCAACTTCATTCTTTGGATGGTGAAATGGGTGGCATATAAATTTAATAAATAAAAATAAACTCAACTTGATTTTTAATTAACATTTTCTGTTGTCCTGTCTGATTTCTTTAAAAATAATTAGTGGATTCCTAGATCACGTAACAACCACAACCAGTAGTGCCAGGATTGCAGTCATTAAGCAAAGCAGTTATATGGGTATCTTGCTTCACAACTGCTTTGTTCAATGACCAAATTCTAATTGTAGTCATAAGTCAAGGACTGCCTATGTGTTATTAAAATAGCATGGTTCATAATAGCTTCCCAAAAAGTAAGGCATAAATGCATTGTTACTAATGTCTTTTATAGGTGTAACCGTGCGAGTGCCTCAAACAACAGCTTATGTTGTAAACAGTGGGTTAACTTTAGGATCTGGTGGACCTCAACTCACAGTACATCATCGGCCTCCTCCAGTACATTCAGTAAGTACATTTATCTATTAAAATGAATATTTAGAAAGGATGATACAACCACACAGAAGATCAAATGTATTTATGCAGGGATCACTAATATTTAAAAACTAATTGGGGACAGTTATGATGGAGAAAAAAATAGTAAGGTGATGATATCATGGAGCTGGACAGGTTAGAGCCTGTTTGGGGTTTGAGGGGGAAATTTAAGGACATGCACACATACAAAGAGAAAAATGTGGTTATTTCTGAGATCATAAGAAAAAGATCTAGAGGCTACATATGGAACACAAATTATTCATTCTGTAGAAGTTTCTGACAAATGTAGGAACACCTTACTATTTTGCTTCCAGTACAATTCAAAATGCTGATTTTAATCTTTAAAGTCTTGAATTGCCTAGACTAGAATAGCCTGCTTTTGCAATAATCTGTTTGGTTTCCTAAGAACCCTCCAAATTCTCATTCCTTCTGAAGCTAGTGTTTTTGGCAACTGCTCCCATTTTCTGGAATTCCTTACCACTTGACAAAGTTCATGAATTTATCAATTCATGTAGTCTGTGAAATGATGGAGCAACTTCTTTGTCACCTTCACAACACCATTTCTCTTTCCCTTAGGAGCCATTGCGGCCTGTGCATCCAGCCCCTCTGCCAGAGGCCCAGCAGCCCTCCCGACTGCCTCCTGAAGCTGCCAACCACTCTTTGCCTCAGAAGCCACACCTGAAGCTAGCCCGAGTGCAAAGTCAAAATGGCATTGTGCTTTCTTGGAGTGTTTTGGAAGTGGACCGAAGTTGTGCTAGTGTGGATAGTTATCACCTATATGCATACCATGAGGACCCAAGTGCCACTGTACCCTCTCAGTGGAAAAAGATTGGGGAAGTAAAAGCCCTTCCTCTGCCTATGGCATGCACACTTACTCAGTTTGTGTCTGGCAGCAAATATTACTTTGCTGTGCGTGCTAAAGACATCTATGGACGTTTTGGACTCTTCTGTGATCCCCAGTCAACAGATGTGATTGCTTCCCAAAGCAGTTAAACTTAAGACATTGAAAGCTTCCATTCTTGCCCCGTGACTGTGGCTTGCTCTAGTTTTGAGTTTGTTCTCATGCATGAAACTCATTGTAAAATCTTCTCTGCAGAATTATTTTGGAGAGCTCTTTCATACACTACAAAACTTGCAACCAAAACTGAATTAAATTCTTAACCTCCAGCAGAAGAGCTTGTATTTCTGATAAAATAGTTTCCTCCCCTTTGCTTACAAGCCACTGTACCTAGTAAATAGTGAGTTACAAAGTTTTGGGAATTTGGTTGACATGTTTCATGTGGCCCACCAGTAATGTCAAACATTGGCACAAGCGCAGAGTATAATGGCCAGGTTAGGTGGGAAGCCTGGATTCAGGGTTGTGCTTAGTCCTAGAAGAGTGGCCCATTGTACTTTACAAGATAATCTAACCTACTTCCTAAAGGGCAAAGAAACTTGCCCACAATCAGTTTTTGAGTTTTTGTACATGGATCTGCTTATTGGAATGAAAAAGTTCCGGGCAGGCTTGCACTCTATTTGTCACCAGAACTTAGGAGTATTTTGAAGCCCACCACTAAAACCAGGTTTCTAGAAAACTTCATTTGCATTTTCAATAACTTCCTGATTCTTTTTATGATCCTTCTCTTTTTAAAAAAAATAATTTAATTTGTGCCTTAAACAATAATTTCAAAATAAATGCAGTCACACTTTCTGTGTTCCTCTTTCTTTGCCATCCTTTCAATATTCTGCTCTTTTGCCAACCCTAAAATGTCATAACCTCTCATTGCAGATTCACTTGACAAGTAATACCCAGGTTTTCTAATAATTCATGCTAATGTTTACAATTTAATCTGTGAAGATTTATCACTCACACCATTTAGCTGCATCATGCTATTCTTAAGATGGTAGGTAGCCAAAAGATAAATTTTATTTTCTTAACAAACACACACTAATTCCTAGAATTCTGTGCAACAACTTTATGAACATTCTATACTGACTGAATCAAAACAACAGAATAGATCCTCCACTTTTTCCAATTCAGCAAAGCTCATGGCCACTAAAAATAAATAAATTACACCTGGCGTGGAAATCAAAGAAAACTACTATACTGTATTCTACAGAAAAATAGAACATTATCTTCTTGGTTGATCATTCCTATTAAATAGTGAGTGGTAACTCTTCACTGCATTGCTTAGCACTTCCTATTAGGTCCTGTTCTGAAATTGATAAGGTTGGAATAGAAATGCAAAGTTCCAAAGGTGCAGTCAGAAGCTAGCTTAGGAAGACAGGGTCTTAATGCTGTTTATGTGGCAAGATGTATTCAGTAAAGAAAAACCATAGTCTTGTGGCATTTTGTGTCTTATTTTTCTCAGAATGATGTGGAAACTTGCTCGTCTCTACGTGTTGTAGTCAACTATTTTTGAGTGGGTAAATTTCATTCTGCTTATTATGAATTCTTCAAACCACAATCAGCAGGTAATTGGCATATAGTCAATTTATCACATTTTCTTATTACCTTCAAAAATTAACTGGAAATAAAACAATCTAGAAACTCATCTCCGAAATGATCACAAATAAGATTTTTATTACATACTGAAGGAGGGGCATATTTAGCCACCTCTTAATTTGAATGCTGAACAATGCAAAGGGTAGCCAACAAAAAGGGATCAGAAATCAATGGAAGGAGCATTTAATTACAAAACCATTTTTATTTTTTGAAAGAAGCATTGGACTTCACTGTTTAATTTGGCAGTTTGTAGCCAATATATTGTTACTTGCCTTTCCTCTTAGACTTTTTTGTACTTGAATAATAAAGTTAGGCCTGAGAACATCTGGGAGAAAAGCATACTTTCATAAGGCGCGCAACTTTTTTTTTTGAGGTTAGGGTACTAGGACCTACAACTTCAGCATGTGGCATAAGAAGTAATTCAAGAACTTTCAGTTCCAGTTTCCAGTATCAGATTTCATTCCATGTTCAAGTAAGTTTGTGGCAGATGTTAATTTCAGCACTTCTTAAATTAGTGTTTTGGAGGATAGTTGTTAGCCTTCAGATTTATGAACTGCAACTGATAGGGTAGGATGCTACATTTTCCAAAACAGAATGAACAAGCCTCACAAGTTATATAAAGCAATACAGAGAAGCAGAAACAAATTCTTATGTGCAAGTAATGGCAAACCACATTATATTTCTGTGCTTAGTTCTCTGCCTTTGTCCCAAAAAAGACATCTGAATCTAGCTATTAATATGTCCTTGCAACAGATAATGGGAGGTTTATTTTTTTCTATCAAATTATTATAAACAGGATTACATGGCAACAAACTGGACTGATGCTGGATTTTAATTATTCTGTTCTCATTGAAAAACTGCATCCCACTCAGCACTGTGAGCTTGTTGCAGTATAGACAGAAGATATTTTTTGAAAGACCTTAAGAAAATTTCACTGTCTACATTGTACTATGTTGGCGGGGTTTTTCTCACCACACTTACTTTACCGCAGTGTATGCCTGGCCCAGCTTAGACATTTTTTTCTACAATAATTTCACTGTGAAACTATATATTTCAGCAATGTTCTGCTCTTTAGTACTGAGAATGCAGCTACTAGTAGTATTCAAGTTCCATTTCAGAAGAAATTATATAAATTCTGAAAGTGAGCTAGATGATTGTTATCTGGGTCTGGAGTTCTTGTTAGCTTATCCCTGTTTTCAATTTTTTGCCCAAATTACAATTTATATAAAAAAAATATGGTTGAATTTAGATAGTGCAGAGCAAGAGATGCATCACATGCTTTTTATATTAACAACTTATTGATAGAGGATAATATGTTCAGTGATACTGACAAATGCCCTAAGAACTCTGAACAAAAATGCTATGTTTAATGTTTACCAAAGCACCCTGATTAATTAACTTTCAGCATATTGGGCAATTTCTGTGCCTCTTCAAATTATATATAAAAAGACTAAAGGTAAATTGTGACAAAATATTTACAGGTCGGTCAAACTCCCGGCCGGCAGCCAGATGCGTCATGTGCTGGCCATGCCTATGCCCGGTTTAGTGAAGGGAAAAAAGTCCCAATACATCACTTGACGTCACTGTGACGACATGAGTTTGACACCCCTGCACTAGAATTAGAACATGGGTTGTACTGCAATAAATTTAATCGGCCCATTCATTCAATGTTAGACTGATCCAATCAATTACTACTACTTGTCCAAGAGTTCTGTGGCTCTAGAATCCATATTACACATAGTATTAGTGCTTCAGTAGGTTTATATTTATTCCTTCACTTGAAATATCGCAGTATTGGCTAGAAGAACTTCAACCAGAATATGAAACTACATTATGTTAATGCCATCTTACATTTTATTTAGTATTCTCATTCATTCAATGGCAAAGTTGTTCATTTTGCATATGAAATCTTGCTGTTTTTAAGATCTTTGTATTTGGGGTGTATGAAAATTGGATAACCATATTTTCAGCAGTATAGAAGTTATGTTGAGAGTAATGTACAAATATGCAAGAATGCAAATCAAAATGTGTTCTACAGTATTATCTTTGGATCTCACCTATATTTTAAAGCAGAATGATTGGTTTCTTACCTTCTTCTGCTAGGTTGAAAATATATTTTAAGACTAAGTTTAAATTTTAACTGTAAATAAAGCAACTGGACAGCCAAAACCTGAGGTACTCTTCAGACTGGTAATTTATAAGCACTGATAAATAAACTATACAAAACTCCTTATAGAAATTTGCACTCTGATTTTTTTTTCTTCAACAGATGAACATGTAAATAATGTAGGCTGTACCAAAAAGTCCAGTTTAAGCAGGACGGTGGCAAGTTCTCCTAACTTTTATATGCATTGTAGATTAGTGTCTGTATGTGTTAATTGTAGTGGGGTTTTGTCTTGATACACCTGAAATTTATACTTTGAAATAAACTACTAGGTTTTTAAATTTTTGAGTTTTGTGTGATTAGTTTGGAAGAACAAAATAGCATTTGGTTTAAGGAATGGAAATAACAATCCAGAATACTTGCTTTCAGAACATAAAGTAATATTTATTAAATTTATATCCACCATAACTGACCAAGAGTCTCAATGGTTTACTACACTAAAGAGCAAAATGAGAATATAAAATAAAACATCCATGGTAGGTCTAAAATAATTCTAACAACATAAAAATAGCTTAAAGCAGCTAAACCAGACATGCTGTCACTCATCATAGATCCTCAAGAATAAATGATTTCAAACATTTGAAAAATGAGATGGACAGTGTACAGGTTTACTAAATAAATAAAAAGTTCCCCAGAAGGCATGGGCAAATAAATTTTTTTTTTTTCTAATAATTTTTTTTATTTTATTACAATACAAATCTTCCATTACACGGTGTGTCGTCCGGGTACAAATATTTGCAAAGG
>JANHFL010010073.1:95016-107546 GCA_032468155.1 Oxyrhabdium leporinum | reverse complement strand
GATAGATAGATAGATAGATAGATAGATAGATAGATAGATAGATAGATAGATAGATAGATAGATAGATAGATATAGGGATGGATGGATGGATGGATGGATGGATGGATGGATGGATGGATGGATGGATGGATGGAGAGAAAGAGAGAGAAACAGAGAGAGAGAGAGATGATAGAGAGACAGACAGGCAAAGATGATAGATAATAGAATAGACAATGAATTCTATAACTAGGAACTATCTGAGATTGCTGGAAATCTCTCTAAGCATCTGCCAGAATTCATCTAGAATCATTAGTCCCCTGCAATATGTCATCCTAATCAGGCTATTTGCTCCACAGAGATCATTTATCTAAAATGAACAAAATCCAAGAGCTATATATACTATTATGCCCATATGTACTCACATATCAGGCTTTTTCTTTCTCATAAGAAGCCAAGAGTAAAATCAAGGTATATTTATCCAGATCTGTTTATTTGATATGGCAGAAAAAATGTAAACACAATTTTCCTGCACATGCTAAAATGCTCAGATACAGATTCACAGCACTGGTTTCATAGTAACAAAATCAAAGTTATATGACTCTGGCAGACCCTGGTGTTTTGTCTTGTTGAAATGAACCCAGCTGAAGATAGGCAGGCCTTTCTCCACAGGTGGGCCATTGATGGCATAGGCTGTAAACTTTGCAGCCATACTGATATCTGCTACCTATAAAACATTAAAAAAAAGAGGTCATGTAAGAAAAGAAAAGAAAAGAAGGGGTGGATGGATATTTCACAAATATAACATGCACAAATTATTTCTGAAATTCCCTTCAAATATGAATGGATCATTTTAATTCATGCTTTTTTTTACTTTCTATGTGACATTAAAAGAAAGCAAAACTATTCAGAAATGACCCAGGACAATCCAAACCATGTTAACTGAATCACATATGCCCCAAACAAGCCCCCTTTATTCAGCAAGGTGAATTGAAGACCAGAGTGGAGATACTGAATCATACATTTGATACTGGTGAGATATGATTTATGCATTTTAATTCTACGTAAAGCACAGAAAGAGAACTGAATAATTTCCTATATCTAAATAAAAAGGGAAAGCTGGCACATGAGGAGGCATGACAACAAATTTGGATTTATCCAGGTTTTGTTGAGCTGATTTTATGAACAGGTTATCTATCAAATATACATTCCCTAGCAATGAAAGCATGGTGAGATTTCAACAACCAATCTCCTCAGTGAGATAATCTTAACAATTATCTTGTGTTGTTTCTTCTCTGAACCAAAGATATCCAGTCTTATAATGTGCTGTACATACAACTATCTATGGAAACTATCCAGAACCTACAATTGGTCATGAATGCGGTGGTGTAGTAATAATGTGAATCTCTTGTGACACTATTGTCCCATGAGCTGTACTGACTGGCTTCTGGGTGTAATTCAAGTTGCTGGTTATCACCTATAAAAGCCTTCCTAACATAAGACCAGGGTATTTGCAAGATGGCCTGCTCCCAACAATATCTTGCCATCCCACACATTGCAATTGGAGGAGCAAATCCCTTCCCTGAAACTATGTCATCTTATGAGACCCTGGATATGTACCTTCTCAGTGATGGCCCTTTTAGTGTAATCTTCCCTTCAGCATAAGTTGGCTGGAACCTGCAAACCATTACAAGCCTTTTGGCCAGAATGAGTAGAGTCCCCTTCCATAGGAATTATACAACACTTCAGCTGTGTTTTCCATTTATTGCCTACATGCTTTTTAATGATACAGGTTGGGTTTTTTTTACTATTTGTTGGTTTTGACTTTTTCTTTCTTTTTAATGCCACTTAAGAGTCATATTATCTGAGTTGGATGGCCATATAAATGCTTCAAATAAACTGACCAACCTTTCTGTTCATATTTTGCCCATATTTCAGTTAACTCCTTTAACTGTTTCCCCATACAATTCTTGCTGTCTATTTCTCTTTTTGACATCCTGAAGTAAAAAGTAAGTGATTACAAATGACTCAATGTTCTGTCCCTGTATGAGTCTTCTATACCATTGCAAAATAGATAGATAAAAATGGCAGGTCAGAGTTCAGAATTTCTGAATCTTCCTTCCAGCAAACCAAACAGCCTACACATACGAAGTATACATGTCCCAGGATAACGTTGCAGGATCCAATCTGAGTTGGTCACCAGGACCAAAGGTTTATTCTCCAAGTTTTCAGGCTTGTGCCATTTCCCTGATGATGGACTCCAGCATTAGGAGAATAATTTTTTTATCCTGGTGACTGACTCAGATTGGATAATGCAGCCTACACACAAGTTACGAATGGAGACTATGATATTCCTTAAATAATCAATATTAATTTCTCAAGGACAGGAGTAGCTATGGCTCTTCCAAGGGTTGCTAAACTATAATTCTGAATATCCATTGCAGTTAGCCAGGCTGGTTAAGGCTACTAGAAACCCCTTGCCTCAATCTTAAAGGGGGAATTAAACATTTTACTCTGTACTGGTCTGTAGGATGAAACTGGAATAGTTCTCAAGTTGCCTCTGAAATGGCTATACTTTATAATCCTACCACAAAAACAAGTGAATTCTCATGTTATTTTTAACAGTTAATTAAATGAAAGCTGCTATCAATGAAAGCATGATAAAAATGATATCAATGATTGTCAAAGTAGCTTAGTTTGCTCAGCTACTGGCACCTGCATTTGAATGCACAAGTAATGACAGGCACATATAATGATGTGCGGGGGGAAGACATATAATGATGTGCAGGGGGGAGAGCATTGTGTATGCAGAATAATGTGAATCAACTAGGTGGCGCAGTGGTTAGAGTGTTGAACTGCAGGCCACTTCTGCTGATTCAATCTAGCAGGTTCAAATCCCACTNNNNAGCTGTAAACCGCCCCGAGTCTTCGGAATGGGGCGGTATATAAATGTAAAAATAAATAAAAAATAAATAAAAAATAATGTTTTCTCCATCCCATGTGTATCTATAGTGGGGGCAATTCCTTTAGGAATGTGTACCTTAGAATCATAGCATCCAGCTGGAACTGGAGTCTTGTGGTTCAAGTCTTGTCGACAGCAAATGGTATTGCAGGGATTGTGTTTTGTATATGGATCTTTCTTATAATCTGGAAATAAAGGGGAGAAGATAAGTAAGTTTTTGCTCTCTTGCTTAACCATGATTTAACCTTGTATCTATCTGTACAGTCAGAAATCTGTCATTTGATTCTTGCCTCTCCTTCAAAAAACTCAGAGCCATTTTCTTTCCACCCCAGTTGGATTTTATCTATGAAGCAGGTTAGAATAAGAGAGTAGAAAAGAGGGTCTGAGAAGTTGTTTAAAGATAACTAATTGAAATTTGGCTCCTGTCACTCACGGACTTGGAAAACTGTATTTAAAAATATGATGTATTTAAAATTCAACACTTCTTTCTTTATTTTAACCAGATTCAACAGATAATGGCCAAGAGCTACATAGTTTAACACTGTGAAAGGTGAGCAGATACTGTTATTGCAAAACAAATGTTTAATGAGTGTTTTTTTATTATGGAGGAGAAAACAATAGAAAAAATCAATAGAAAAATTTAAAATGACATACTATTATATCTCATGATGTTCTTCATGGACTCCATATCAGTTACTTTTCCTTGGTCCCGTCGGAAGATTTTTGCTCTTGCAGCCATTTCATAAGAAAATTCCAAACCATACTTTTGAACATATTCTCCATATCCACTCATATTGTAAATTACTTTATAGAAAGGAATGTTATAGGAAGGCCAGTATCCTGCAAAACAAGGCTTTACCAGTGAATGAGTTTAGCTGGAGCTTTTGTACATTGCTTGAATTCAGTTGCAAGAAATATTAACCAAGTTCTAAACCACTGAGTCTCAAGGGAACGTGAGCCAAACTAGCATGGTAGAAAAATTTCATAAAAGGAGGTTTCATTTGGAAAAGCTGAAGTATTTAAGGAATTTAAAATTCAACAAAAGTATGTGGATTTACATCGTCTATCATCTGTAGCACAAAGGAAATTTGTATTTAGTGTTAAAGTGTCTCTCACACACACAATTATTTCTATAAATACAAATTTTGAATTCCTTGTAAGTTGCACTTACTAATGTTAAGATTATTTGCAATTTCTATTAGGAAGTTTTAGCTGAGGTTATTTATCTTTGGCCCTCTCCCATATTCCATTATTCAAAAACTCTTATATAAGTATTTACCTTTACGGAGAATAGTTGTTTGATCAGAATATTTTACAAGATTGGGAACCTGTTCAATGATATAAAGAGCCCCATCTTCAATGCTTCTTCGCAATTTGATCTTTTTTGTATCAAGTATCATATACTGGTTATTGTAAGTACCTAGAGAGCAGGGAGAAAATAGTTAAATCTTTACTGTGCTTCCCCCCCCCCCCCCATAGAATAATGGGTGGAAGGATTCCCATTCAAATATACCAACCAGAATTTTGTTTTTCAAAAGTTTGGGCCCAGGTCTTTCCAGAATCTGCCATCATATTGGCAATACGGACTCTCTCCCATGCAAAGAGGCTCTCAGGTACCACTTGTTTAAGAAGAGAAAGATTGAATACACTGTTTGTGGTCTGCAACATAATCAGTCCACTGCCAAGTATGTAAAAGTCATCTAGGGAAACCAAAAAGCCTGAAACAAGAATTTTTAAAAAGTTTGTTATTCAAAAAAGAAATCCTTCATATTTTTTTATTCTAATGCTTGATTTCCAAAACTGAAGGAAATTAAATGGATAAATTAAATTAAATTAAATTAAATGGATAAAAGCAAAGAATCTACAGTAATAGCAGCACAAGAATCAACTGATTATAAACGAAAGGAAACCAAATTCAGCTAAATTATATAAGGTATTCAACAATGAGATTCTGGAAGTGGTGAACTGGATCTATTTGTGAAGAGATTAAAGTTCATCTGTCATGCATTCTTCAATTGCTTCTAGAAATGTGGATTGGTCAGGACTGGACAAGTCTCCAAAGAGGCTTTTCTTTCAGTGTCTCCAACAAAACACAATCATGTGTTTAGCACAATCAAGACCTTCTCAGTGGTTTTATTTATATGGGGGCATTCATTTGCACAACATGAATGTCCTTTCAGACCCAGGCACATTAAAATCCTATGATTCTGTGTTTATTTTAGTAAAATACATGAAGAATTATTCATAACACCAGGAAAAAATTGTACTCTCTTTCAGTCCATGTCATGGTTTGAGGAATGATTGCCACATATGAACTATAGGGGTGAAGGAGGACTAAAGATGGATCTAATATTCCTGTTTTTTTTGGAGATACATGCAGTCCTAGCTTTTGGGATGGGAACACAATACATAAAGGACTGCAATGCTGCATATTCATCCCTGATTTCAATTCGTCTTTGGAAAAGTTTTCCTTGCTTTTCACCTCACAAAAGGCACCATAAGAAAAAAAAATTACTTAAGATTCAATTCTAATTTAGACATCTGTACAATTGATCTGTAACTGTTTTTGTGCTGTGTCGAAGTACTTTCATATTACAGTATAACACACTACAACATTCTTCTGAATGCAGTGCTGTTGAGCTATGTTGGATTATCTTCAGCTAGCCTAGTCAATGGAAGATGGTACTTGTACTCTAAATATGAGTGCGGAGAAATGTTTTTGGTTTATGTGTAAATAGAGCTCCAAATTGGAAAAAGTTATAGTTTACAGACAAACGAAGAAACACATATGGCATGTTTCATTCATCTAAATTACCAGGATAACTGCTGAAAGAGGCACGTCCTGTCTTTGTCTGTGGGTCAGTAATTCTGAAGTCCCAGTGTTTATATATTCTCAAAGTGGCAGCATAAGTAAACCAGCTAGAATGAGCAAAGTAGATATTCTCATATCCAGGGAGGACCTGACAAAAAGAATGAATCAGTTATCTAGAAATAACAGACAAATCACTTTTGTTTTTCTTTTATGGAATTTAACATTTTTAAAAATCCTTTTATTAATTGTTGGTTAGTATTTTTATAGCCTGCATACAATTAGTAATGTGAATTAAAACATTAATAGAAGAACTGGCCTTACACAACTTTGAAGATGTTGCAAGAATTAAGGATTTAGGAAGAGACAAAAAAGTGAGGGTTTTTCCCCCCTGCCACTAACCATTGGATAATGGAGGGAGGGCCCCCACTGTATTCAGCAGATCTATGGAGCTGAAAAGTCACGAAAACTTTTCAAGTTAGCTTTCTTAGCTTGCCTTGCACAGAGGAAAGCAGGACACCATCACTGGTGTGTCTCTGTGTGAAAATTGGCAAGATGGCAGGTGCAATAATGCAAACCAAGCCCACCTCTTTTGTACATGTGTGGTCTTATCTAACCTTAGGTGGAGATCTGTTCAAAGGAAAAGAATAGCAATTGCAAAAGGATGTGTCCATGGTCCCTGAGGATCATACACCTTCAAAGACAGGACTTGATGGTTGCTTACACCAAACGATTTTATTGTACAGAGACTGTAATGGTATGTAAAATGACTTTTTAGAGGGAAGAAACAGAGCCCAGGGAACCAAGCAGATAAGAGGCAGGTTAGCCTGCAGCAGGAGTGTGGGTGTGGCAAACATCTCAGACCCTCCCTAGTTTCTTGGACTGTACAGGCAACAGGGCAACAGGGGAGAAATGTATTTTCAGACTTGCAAGATTTGGTTGATGTAATCTTACAATGAAGTAGAATTAGTTCATCTGAACTTGCTGCCTGTCTGAACTAACTTGCAAGGCTGTCAGAGACCCCTGGGGGCAGGCAATCTCAAAGATATCCAGATCATTAGACATATAGGGCTTTAAAATGCCAAATAGAACCTTGAATTAAACTTGAAAGCCAATGAGTAACTAGTACAGTTCTTGGAGTGATAGTATTATCTGAAGAAAACAAGAAACACCCATCAAACTCAAGCCAATGCATTCTGCTGTAGCTTTCAAGTAGTTTTCAAAAACAATCCCATGTAAATCGCATTACAATCATTCAGTCAAGAACTGCCTCTCCTGATCTGTGAATGTTCAGAATTGACACATAAGATGGAATTATGTAAAGGCCTTCCTAGTCACAGATTCTACCTGCAAGCAGAATTTTTAAATCCAAATGGACCCTCAATTTATGAACCTGTCCATCCAGAGGATTGCAACCAGAACTATTTATTTATTTATGTTTTTAAGTCCACGTATCTCATCATAATGGCTCTGGGTAGCCAACAGCAATTAAAAATAATACAACCTAAGTAGCATAACAAACAGTGCATATTCAGCAGACAGGGTAAAACTAGAAGCAAACATCAAAACCATCATTGAAATAACCATTTTATGGGCTTTGTCATACATCTGAACCCCAAGGACTTAAAGAAATAATAGAATCATAGGGCTGAAGGAACATTGGTGATCATCTAGTCCAACTCATTTCTCAGTGCAGGAATGTAGCTCCAAAACATTTGAAAAACAAATGTACGATTTAATTTCTTAGTTATATTTTACTGTGTGCCAGCCACTTAATTCCAATCTGTTAAAAATGCATCCAAATTTTATGGATTCTCATGCTACTTAATAATGTGTAAAGCTTCGGTTTCCCTAATTTCATGTTGGATTCACATCCTGCATTAAATTGAAAGGCCTCTGATTAAATATAATTAGGCTACTTTTAAGCTGTTGAAAGAGATGAATCTATGTTTGTGGGTTGGTGCTAATTCAATTGGTTGTAGCAGTGCTCCTGAAAACCCAGGTAATGAGAATAATGGAGAATTAGCAGGTTGTGTTGACAATGCATTATTTGTAGGCTGCTTGGGTTGTGCTGTGATCAGTTTCATCAGTCCTTGTAATGCTAAAGTAAAAGTAAAAAAATGCTACTGCTCTCACCTTGATTAAAGCTGAGCAATGACCCATATCCCACTGATACATCCTAGAAACTTCTGGCATAGAAAGAAAATCATTGTTTCTTGACTCTGAGAATAAGGCAGGAATGAGGTCAAGCAGATCTCCAATTGCATTTAGGAAACTAATTTCAAATTCAGTGAGAGGCTGAAATGAAAAAGATAACAATATACCTAAGATTCAGGTTTATCTACATGAGTGTTACACATGACAGGCAGAAATAATCCTTGCCTAACCAGTCTGTCTTCAAATTGGGAATCTGAAAACCTAAAGTCCGACAGCAGTGATGTTTTAGTTCAAACATTCATATTAAAATTAAGAAATAGTACTTCATAAAGAAAGTTCATAAAGGAAATTAGATCTAAAACTACTGATTTACCTGACATGCTTTATTCAGACACAATTTTACTGATTAGGATCCCATTTAGAGATAACCAGATACAGGAAAAAAGAATATTTGTTCCTTAAGCTGTACAATGAATGAGCAAGGAGATTTTCTTGGTTCAGCCCCTGCAGATGTGAGGCTTCAGAGGAAAGAGTCAGAGAGTTCTTGTCAGCAGATTCTGGTAGCTCAAAGTGCTGCATACAGGTAATCCTCGAGCTTTCGAGTCTCTGCCGCACAGGCGAGGAACAAACTGGCCTGGTTTGTTGCCTTAAAGATTGCATAGTGCTGCAGAAACAGAGCCTGCTCATTACAGTCAGATGTCGCAATGGCGATTAAGTGAATATCTCACTTGGCGATTAAGTGAATATCTCACTTAACGATCCCCCATCACTGTTCTCCCCAATGCAATTGTTAAAAGAATGTGCAGGTCATTAAATGGACCACAGGGTGCCTCAGGAATGAGTAAGGCCATTGGAGGCCTAGCACAGGCCTAGGCCTGCCTGCTTTGGCCTCCCAAGGCCTCCCCCATGCCCTCAAGATACCCCTTACAGGCCTTTCCCCACCTTCACCAGGTTCCCCCAAGACTTAGTGAAGGTCCCCAAGGCCTTCCACACTGGAACAGTTTCCTTCATTGTGCGGCCATGTGACATGATTCCGGAAGCAGAGCTTCCAGAGTCTGAGAGGTTTCCAAAATCCTACACGGACTGCATTAGTGAAGCAGAGTGGGTTGTTTTGTCCCTCAGCCAGATGGCATGGTTCTAGGAGCAGTTGTCATTTTTTCAGCCAACGAATCGCATTCTGATATTGCCACCACTTCCAGAATTGCACCATGCAGATGCAAGACAAACCATTCTGTTTTGCTGCTTTTGGGTGGTTTGCACAGTGCAGCAGAAGCTTTCTGCAGCTTTCTGCAGTGCTGTGCGACATTATTAAGGCAGCAAAACAGAGTGGTTTGTCTCATAGCCACCATTTTGGTGGTTGCTTCCACACAGGCAAGGGATACTGCCCTGTTTTATTGCCTGAACAAGATTGCACAGTGTTGCAGAAAGTTTCTGCAGGGCTGTGAAAATTGTGTTAAAGCAGCAAAACAGAGTGGTTTGTCTCTCGCCCATGTAGCACAATTCTAGAATCGAGCCATGTGGCCAAGTGACAAAGTGACCCATTCCAATACTATAGAAGGCTTCGGAGCTCTTGAAAAGGTAAGTTAGGAGGAGTGTCTGGATCTTAGTAGGGTGGGAATCAGGCTTAATGACAGCAGGGAGCCATTGGGAGAGGGAAATTCTTGCAGAGATCCAGTGGGCAGGATGCGGGAGAAGATAGGCAGGGTGGCACTGCAGCATCCATGTAGTTGTTGTGAGGGCATATGAATATGGGGGCACTGCACCAGCCATAACTACAGGACTGGTCATAAGTAGCTTTTGGGGTTCCACCATAATTTCAAACAACTGTTAAGCCACTGAGTGTAAGTCAAGGACTATCTGTATTCCCTGATAAAGGAGTTTTCGTCATAGAAGAGCCAGAGAATAGGATGTAAATGATGAAGAATGCAGCATAATATGAACTAGTATCAATATTTATCCTTTTTACTTCCCCTTTTTTATTTCATTTCCATAAAATCCTAACAGAAAATGCAAACTGTCAATTCATTTATAAATATTGCAAAATATAATAAATCCACCATAAAAATAGATTTCCTAATCAAAATCACCGTGCAGCACTGAAAAACTCAAACTTTCAAATCCTTTCTTCATATGTAATGAAGAATAAAAAAAAATTACTTTTTTCTTAAATTTGGGGATAGGGATCAAATTTGAAATTCTACACATTTTACAGAGATAAGAATTATATGAAAGTTGAATGTATACTTTTTAATTTAAGTACGAGCTAGAGAGAATTTAATTCATTTGCCAATATTAAAATTGGAAAACAAACAAAATTCTGTAGCTGGGTGTGTACATACAAGTATTCAAATATATCTACACATAATTATCCAAATAGTATTCAAATATCTTATTTTTGTTATTTTAAGAAATCTATCACCTTTAAAACTACTACTAAAATACTTAAATCCAAATTCAACAAGAAAACAGTACCTGACTATCGATGCACAGTAAAAATTTACCATATTTTTCGGAGTATAAGATGCACTTTTTCCACCCCCAAAAGTGGATGGAAATATCTGTGCGTCTTATACACTGTTGCTGAAGCCCTGCCCACCCACTGGCCCCCACCTTTCAGTCTCTGCCTCCTAGCAAACAGAAAATAGCTTGTTTCAGCTTCAGCACAGCGTGATTAGCAGAAGCAGCTTATTGTTGCTTGAATCGACCTCCTGACGATCAGCTGTTTCAGGCTGTGCAGGGATCGCCATCGCCTATTGCTGCCTCCACGTGCCCCATTTTTGGGTGGTGGTGATCGGAACAGGCAGAAAATGGGGCACGCGGAGGCTGAAAACGGGGTGTGTGGAGGCCAAAAATGGGGCGCATGGAGGTGGCAATAGGCAATGGTGATCCCTGCAGCCTTCAGGTTGTGCTGAAGCTGACCAGGCTGTTTGCTGCAAGGAGGCAAATTGCTGGGAGGCAGAGGCAGATTTTTTTTTTCTTGTTTTCCTCCCCGAAAGCTAGGTGTGTCTTATACTCCGGAGCGTCTTATACTCCAAAAAATACGGTAGTATCTCTTCTCGGGGCATCTTCTAAATTTGTCTTGTACAGTTGATATTTACATTTGATCAACATGGTTGATTTAGACATTCAGATATGGAAATGGGGCATTATTCATTTCATTTCACTAAATTTGTTATGGCTCCCTCGGCAGCATTATATTTTATTTGCAGCTCTGACTTAGCTCAGTGGTGCTTATATCTAATAGAGGGAGATGTAGTAAAACTTAAATGACCAGAGAAATACATATGGTTGCTTGTTATTTAATTATCCCTACCAAAAAGAAAAAAAAGACCAAAGAGTTTTCCATTTCTCTTTAAGTGAATAGTGTATGGGACTGCAATCCTCATAGCTTCACAGTTTGCTACCATCATAGCAGGCAAGTAGGAAATGTTTTGTAATTTATTTGTGGTCCAGGTTGCCATTCCAGCTTGTATCATACATCTACTCTTTGCATCTCTTACCATGATTCCAATAGGAAGCAATGATGGATTTCTTCAATGCCCAGATGCGCCTTGGTGGCCTTACTCAGGCTCCCGGTAATCCTGTCTTGGCTGTGCAAATTAACCAGGACAAGAACTTCGCTTTTCTGGAGGTGAGTTTACAGTGACTCAGGACAGGTTTAAAACACCACTGATTTACTTGCACGATTATGATTCTGGAGAAATCAAAGGAAATGCATAAAATTGTTTGTTTCATGTAGACTTTACTGAATGTTCAAAATATAACATAGTCCATGTTTGTGAGTTCTAAAGCTTGGCTAAGTATGAGGCTCTATAACAGTTACTCTCTTTTTGTGTGTTTTACCATGAGTTTAGGCCACAACTGTGGAGGTTGGTGGTGTAAGGTTAATCCAGCCTGCTGCAAGTTAATAAATTTAATTCAAAGGCTAAATTCAGCTTTTAGAAAAGATTTCCCTAGAGTAATGTGATAGCAGGAGAGGAAACATTTACAATAGTAATTTATGCAAATGCTGAAAAACCAGATGGAAAGATATCCATTCTTTTCCAATATATGAAACAGAAAAGCCAGGAGACAGTGGGATTGACCTTTATTGGATGCAGGACATTTTTAGAAATAGTAGTGCTTTGCTTATTTGTTTAGTTGACAAATTCTTTCAATAGCACTGTTTTCTAGAATTTTGGACTAATTTGAGCACTCCAATTGTGCTGCAAACGTGATATGAGGTAGTGGTTATGTGAGGCTTAGATTCCATCTGGCTGAGTTTTTTGAGCTTCTTTGACTTCTAAGTTCATATTTTTTTTGTATTTTATCTACTCTAAATGCTTTGTGGATAAATGCATAAATCCCCACTTCTAGCTCAGGGCACGTCTCCTTGGGTGTACAAAATAATAGCTTCCTTGTTCTAAGCATTCTACAATCTGGAAGATTATTGGTGAGAATTTCATTCCTTGTAAATTTTGTAAGACCATGTACATTGAACTGTAAAGAGTCTACTGCTTTCATAATCGGGCACTGATCATCTAACCTCATATAAATCTAGAATTTAATTAGAGATGCCCATTTTGCTTCTTGGTCCTGAGTAGTAGCCATACATTCTATAAAAGACAATGACATTGATTTTCTCAT
>JANHFL010010073.1:32385-50655 GCA_032468155.1 Oxyrhabdium leporinum | reverse complement strand
AAATAGATTTGGCATAGGGTAGAAGTTTAAAGGATTAAAATCAGTAATATAATGATCAAACTGGGAAAAAGTTTTCAAAATTCTCAGCAGTTGCCCCTTAACAGAGGGGTGGGAGACCTATTAGGTTGTCCTTTTCCTGATGGACCCAGTGTGTTGTCAGAGGGGAATTCAGTTTTTTCCTGAAGCTCTAACATGAAGCTTCCGATAGGCTAAAAGCTAGGGATGACCTTTGGAGGGTTTGTGATGGGATGATGTAACTATCCTGACTCTCCTGCATCTCTTGGTGGCTTTCAGTGCCATCATGCAGTTAAGGGTTGCTGGTTATTGCCTTTAAAGCCCTATATGGCATATTAGCACAACATTTATTGTGGGGCTACTTCTCCTGAAGAATATCTGCCCATTCCACTAGATCAGGTAAAGTAGTCTGGCGCCAGTTCCCTTCCCTGAAATCCTGCCACCTAGTGGGACCTCTGAAGTGTGCTTTTTCCATGGCTGCTCCTGTCTTGGGGTGGTTTGACAGGTTCCCACCCATTTAGCCTTTTAAGATTAGTGATACTTTTAATAGGATAGGATAGGATAGGATAGGATTAGGATTAGGATTAGGAATAGGAATAGGAATAGGAATAGGAACAGGAAGGAGAAGGAATAGGAATAGGAATAGGAAAAGGAAAAGGAAAAGGAAAAGGAAAAGGAATAGAAGAGTAGACTAGAGTAGACTAGACTAGACTAGACTAGACTAGACTAGGAGGGTAATTGAAGCTTCCTGCAGGGCATCCTAAGGGAAGATTAAAGGCACAATGTTTGTATTTTTGTTTAATTGTTTTTCTGTTTTGTTGTTTTATGGTTGTTTTATAGTTATTGGTTTTACTGTTGTTATGAACCATCCTGAGCTGTTTAAGATGAGTGATCATATAAATGTTTTAAATAAATTAAAAATAAAAATACATGAAAAAGTTGTACTCCAGCATTCTTTAATATGGTGCATTGCTTACCTTATTCAGAGCTATTTTCTGTTTCTCTGTAAAATTTCCATCATTGTGTTTGAAATCCTTCAGGATTATTATCTAGAAAACGAGAGCAATTGGAAGAAAACCATAGCAAAGTCACAACAACCTATTACTAATGTCTACAATGTCTAGAGTAATACTTTATAACAATGATTAAATAGCAAATACATATTTTATAGACAAATTGATATTTACACCAATCAATACAAGCAAATGATTTTAAAAATTTTACACTTGCAGTCCACTTCGTTCGTTATTTAGGACTGAGAAGTTACAAAGGAATAATTTAGGAACATTTACCATGCATTTTTAATGCTTTCAACTTTACAACAAACTGAGAATATGAGCAGCATCATGAAATCTGTCTTGCACAAGAGCATCAGATCATTTTTTAGTGAAGGCAAGTAGAACAGAGAGACTGGGAGTAAGAATACCTTCTTATCATATTTGCCTTGGCGCAGCCTTTGAACAGTATCCCGCCTTCTGTCTTCATCTATCTGGGAAGCAAGAGGAGTCCTTTAGAATTCTTCACCAAGGTCCCTATCCTAATGTGTACTAGGAGCTAAAATGCAATACCCAACTGCTGGAAGGTTGTCAGGGAAACAGATTCAAAAATACTTCCCATAACTTGAATATTATATTGATATAATAAATGCTGTTTCTCCTTTATTTCTCATTCTTGTTTCAAGACAGTCTTTTTGTTTTTGTGGAAGAACATAGATCGCATCACACTCGTGTCAGAAGCACCAACACACTTCCAGGTTGAAAGGATTAGCCAGTGACATCATCATTGCCCAGAGATGTCCAGCTGGGGGCTCTTTTTATGTCCCTAGCAGAAGGTGGTGCAAAGGACAAGAGCTCACCCCACCCCCAAAGCAGCACTTGGATCTCAAATGCAGGCTTCCTAGCCTCCAACCAGCATCCTAACCACACAAGCCATCGTGCTCCTTAGAAGAACATAGATGGCAACACTTAATGCCTAAACAAAATCAAAGCCATATCAATTGGTAATCTGATTCCTAAGTGGAATACTGTTGTGCAAAGCATAGGAACTAATAGACAGCCTTCGTACCCCAACGATAAAATTAATAGTATTGCAACTTTGAAACTCACTGTCCTTGGAACTATACATAATTCCTGAAAGAGCTGTAACCAGCAAATGGGAGAAAGGAAGGAGAATAAAATTAGATATCAATTTCAGGTGAAGCTGCAATTAAGAGTTCTTCTCCACAACCTGCTTTTCCAGTGTGAAGTTCCCCACTAACCATTTGTTGAGGACAGGAATGTGTGATGTCATACTCAGTTCAGCCTTCTGCAAAGATAGCCTGTCCCTTCTTGTTCATCTCAGCTGAGATAATGCATTGGTCATGAAGTGTATAAACTCTACCCATAGCATTTCATTTCAGTAGAAGCAGTGTTTTTACTCCTACTAGATAATCTAAGTTGTTGCAGGCACATCTTTTTCCCTCTAGTCAATAGTAGCTGTCATGTTGCCCTGCTTCCCCATTCCCTTGCAAGATTTATTCATTGGAGATACTTGGCTGCTGGGATGAAATGGCAGATGAGGGGAAGAATGATAATATTGGCCACTATGTGTAAACTAATAAATGTTACTGTTTCTATCACATGGTGTAGAGCAGGGGTGTCAAACTCTCATCGTCACGGTGGCATCACATGACCTATTGGGACTTTTTCCCCCTTCACTAAACTGGGCGGGGGCAGGGCCAGCATGTGACACATCCGGCCCGTGGGCCAGGAGTTTGACAGCCCTGGTGTAGAGTCTATTAGAAAAGGGAAATGTCTACCTGCTTTATACAATCATGAGAAAACTGTTAATGCACATCTAATAAACTGAGCAATTAACCTTGTCAGAGTGATATTATCCAATGTATCATTGTGAAGAATGTACAGTTTACTTCATATTCTGTGGTGAGAAACTTTTGCCAGACATGTCTGTCGCTTCCTACCTTCAGACTAACATGATTTGATTCGTTAGTATTCAATGGTAGTATCTTCTCAGGTGGAATATGGGACCATCTCTTTTGCCGCAATTGATTGGTTCTTCTGTACTTCCTGAAAATTTAGAAGTATTATAGAAGCAAATCTGAAAGTATTAGAATCTGGAATTTTAGGAAGAGAAAGCTGTGTTAACCTTTTAACACATTTACACATACATACAGCATAGCACCTAATTTGGGAGGGAGGGTGGAGGGAGAAAGATCAACAAGTCCGAATGGAGGATGCTGGGTCTTTGCAAGCTTTAGCTATAAAGCCTAGGCAGTCAGATGGACAGCTAAAGCTTGCAAGGACCCAGCATCCTCTATTTTGTTGCACAACTTTTGGAGATGACTTTTCTTTTCTTTAGTTCAAGGGGAAAAGCTGCAGAAATATTTTATTTCCTTGCTTGCTTCAGTTCCTCCACTCTTCATCCTGAACTCAACATCAAGTTTAAAAGGATAGAGGTTGGAGAGCAGAAGAAGAGATTAGTTTTAACATCTAATCAGGATTGGGGGGTGGATCAAGAAGTCTGTCCCTCCCTGTGTGTGTGTGTGTGTGTGCTTTAATTGAAGAAATGTGATTTCCTGGTGGGGGGAGAGGGAGGGAATCAAGCAAGGGAAAGGTTTTGGGAAGCTTATCCTGAAGCTGCCGTTTATGCAAGGGCTAGCTTCCAAAAGCCTAGAGAGGCAGGAGAGCTTTGCAGCCTCCCAATGGCCAGTTGATCAGTAGCCATCTGATGGCACAGAAAGCTCTGAAAAGCTAAGCAACTGGTCCTTTTTTCGCCTCAGAAAGGCAGGACACCTTGGGAGGAGGAAGAACAGGGCAGAATTAGGAAAGGCAGTCGTGCCCAGTGTTTTCCTTCCCTGTTGTTTCTCTTCCGCAAAATAATCAGCTGTGTAGTGGGCCTACAGGCTGGGGGAGACCTTGAGAGGCCTGAAACAGGTGGGCTTGTGGGTGAGCAAGGCCTTCCAGGATTTAACCAACCTTAACTTAAGCGTCACTTAACAACCCATGCATTCATTTAAAGAATGTATTGGGGAGAGCAGGGGCGACTAGTTGCCAGTTCATTTAACATTGTTCTTACTTTCGACACTGATGGGCAGGCTCCATTACAGTCGTAACTTGAGGACTACCTGTATTCACATTGAGCCTTTGAATTAGCCCTTCATCAAACAAATGTGAAAAAATGATGATATAATTCTGTGGGGGGTAAGTTTTAATATACTGTTTAAAAATTGAGTCATAGCTGCAATTAAAAAGATTAATAATTTTGTTATTTTGACTGAGGTTTATTTTTCTTGCTTTATGTTGGATTAGCTTTTGTATTTTTCATTTTGTTTTCTTTTTATTATACATCATTCAGGAAAATAATAAAAGACAAGTAAGTAGCAATTATAAATTTGAATCTTGTCCAAAAAAAAAGAGTGATGGGATTTATGCAGTCTAAGATATTTGTGCAGAGTAATTTCTTTTTCAGAAGGAAGACTTGAAAGAAGCTGAAGGTATTTGTGGGCTGATGCTGGCCTTCCCAGTCTGAGGTCATCCAGATGTGTTGGACTACAATTTCCCTATTTTTAGCCCAAGAAGGACAAGGTAAACAATCATACCTCAGCACTAGCAAAGCAATGATCAGAACTAACACCACAATTGCAGTAAGTGTGAAAACAGCTATGGTCAGGACGTGGGGACCTATAAAAAGAGGAATGGGTAAACTGAGATCCTTAAAAAGCAGTTTAAGAAGTAAATCATAGTATAACAAAATAAACTGTGTATTACTCTACACAGCTTGTACAACAAAATAATATATTTTACACAACAACCATTCTTGAGCCACTGTTTTGAAGATACTGTAATGAACCCAGTCCTCCAAGAAATTAGCATCAATATCTCACCATCGGAGATTTAGGAAGCAAACTCTCAAACTGATACTTTGTCAGAAAAAAAATGTTTGGCCTAACAGTACTCCTGGATTTGTAGCCACATACATACTATTTGTTTTAAATGGTTTTGTCTGGTTTTGTTCTGATATCTACCCTAAATGATTGCTAGGTTGATTTTTCACATATTATGTCAGTCTTGTTTTAACCATAGTTTGTTAAACAAGAGCTAAACAAGGAGCTAAAATCCTTTTCTCTCTGCTCCCCTCCCAGAGCTGTTTCATAGGGATGAATCTGCAGAGAGAAAAGGATTTTAGCTCTGTGCCTTTTCTCCTGAAGCCCCAGAGCTGCTCCATCAGTGTGGAAAAGCAGGGAGAAAAAGATTTTAGCTCCGTGCCTGCTTGAATTTCAGCCTGCTTGGGTTTTCTTTCCTTGTCTCTCCATTTCTGCACCCCTACACGCGTTACCTGGGAATCCATTCACTTAACAACTCTTGAGATCACTTCGAACTGAAACTGGCAGTGCTGGGATCGTGGTTATTGAGTGAAGTGTCATGTGATGTCTCACGTAAGACTGCTTTGCTCAATAACCAAGACTCCAGTCCCAACTGTGCAATTAGGGAAAGCTTACCTCTAGCTACTTATTCCAGTTTTGAGAAAGAGGGAAGAAATGGATCACTATCAATACTGTAATGATTCTATGCTACATTCTTTTGGGAGTTTTTGCATTTAGTACTATTTTTGACAGCTCTTGACATTTACTTATTTTGCTTTGATACATCTATCCAATTCATCTACCTTTTCAACTACAGATCAGCCTTATTTTCTTAATTCTGTGACAACAAGGTCAAACTTGTCAGAACATCTGGGCTGGCTGTTCCTATCAGAAAAGCAGGATGTTAGGTCAACAATAAATAGAGCACTTAACATGCTCATGTACTTGGCAGGTTACAAAAATCTTGCCTGCCCTGCACCCTAAGTTGAATGACAGGGGGCTAAATACCTCCAAGCACATTTTAAATAAAATTACAAGCTGACATTTAGAATATAGAATAGCAAGGCCATATATTTCTGGTATGCTGCTGCCCCCTAGTGGCTACAATTATTCCAATGAGACAAATCTGGATGCCGTCCCACCTAAATTTGTTCCCAATTTAAGATGTAATCAGAATATTAAATAGCAGGCATTATTATAATATTAGTTTGGTGAATTTCTGATAAAATGGGGAAATGAATTATATAAAGCAAAAACAAGATATTGTATTTTCAGGATATTGATGGAGAGGTTCTTCTTTTATTTTCTGCACTGAATTTTATAACTGTTTAAATAAACCTTTTTCTTTTTTGGGGAGAAAAATGCTATAAGCAGTGCAATGAGAGACAGAACAGCAGTCTATGGAGGCACAATGGTATAATTTAATTTGGCTATAGATAGAACACTTTATTGGTACTATACCTCAGGAAATATATATCAGAAATCCTTTTGGAATGCTTTTCTGAACAAGATTTTTTTTAAAAGGATAGTACTGCTATTATACTGAAACTATATAAGAGTTTGAAAGCTACACATCAGCTATTGGGTAATATATTTGCAGTCTGTTCTCAGTCTGCATCCAAAATGCCCCATATTTATCAGAATTTTGGCATTTATTGATATGCCATATTTTTCCCAGAAAGGGTGCATTAAATACTGTAGATCTGTCATATTTACAAGGATGACAATAAAAGCTGGTATGGGAAATGAGAGGACCTTTCCATACTTAATGGAATTATAGCATGCAAGATTAAAGTTTAACAGGAATCAAGAGTGAAACAAATAATTGGAAAATCCCCAGCCACCTCGATACAATTTTGATTACTTCCTGAACTAAATAAATAGCTTTCTGCTTATTGAGTCCTCTGTGTAAGACCTTCTAATAATCTGCTGGGCTCCAGATGTGTGAGCTTAACACAACTGGAGAATTGTAATTTGAGGAAGACTAATCTAAAACTGTAAGTCAACTATCAGTTACTCCTACCGCTGACATTTAGAGAAATGGGGGGAAATTGGGGATCAAAGCATGTGTGTTTGTATCATTCCTCCTGGGACACCTAATTTTGAGAGCCATTCTAGGATACTGTAACATCTGCGGTTAGGAGGATAGGGAAGACTATATAAAATTTTATAAACTCTGCACATTCATTCTTTACCTGTTGGGAAATTTATTGAACAGATCAGGATCACTTTTCTTCTAACATTAGATAATATATATGACTCACAATTATGCTAAGAAGTGAAAGTGTTTTATCAGCCTTGCCTGTTATTCCATAGTAGCATACCAAAAAATGATCATTTGTTGTGCTGCAGCAGCACTGGTTATGGTGAGGGGTCCATAATCCTTTCTAGCTGGGGGCACATTTAGAATTTTGAGAATATATTGTGTGTACCTATTCATTAAACGTCATGTATTCTAGCTTTTAAGAATATTATTTGACATTCTATAAAATGCTGGAATGGCTTTAGTTAGAAATTAGAGCAAAACAGACAAGTAAGATACATTATATTAAAAGGTTTTACAATATCAGTTCCAAGTTTGAAAAGCTATAAAATATACACAGCAAGAGATGCTGAACCATTTATTATCAGACATTATTTGTGTAGTTTCTTATATCTTGAGCATCTGAAAACTAATTTCCAGTTCAAAATACTCTTTCTAGATCTCATAGAATGGATAATATTTGGTCATGTTACCATTCTAACCTTTCAAATTTATTTCTCAAAGTCAACCATAGTGTTTCCATAGCAACAACTCTTTATTTAATAAGCAGGTTTTTCTTCAACTTGGGAGGATAAAAGAAGGAGTGGCAAACATAGGAAAATTATTTCTCCATCCAGGAATAAGCCAACTGCTATGAGCTCTTGATCATGCAAAAAGGGGATACTTACAGGTTAAACCAAATAAATCATTACAATGCCTGAAAACATTCTATGGTTCTGTGGATATGGTAAATCCTCTATGATGTTTTGTATTTGATTTTTATATTTATATTTGATTAATTATAAATTGCTTTGGAACTGACATTCAAAACAGAAAAAAACAACGTTTATGAGAATATACCTATATACCTAAATCATATTATTAGCTATCCTATTGATGCACATTTCATCAACTTTGTTCTCATATAATAGTAAGCTCTTGTTTTTAACTGCAATTTGTTGAACAAGCCAGAAGCAATTTTGTAAATCAGCAAAGTAATTATGTCTTGTTGGATCAATTCCTGGTTTCTTCCATTTTATCTATTCTTGTTTTGCACATCTATAGTTGGTTTGAGACTATAGGAGAAAAATAACAAACCAGTAATTCAGAAAACCAGAAAGAATTGATTCCTGCTTGTAATTCATACTGTAGAGCAGGAGTATCAAACTGGTGGCCCAGGGGCCAGATGCATCATGTGCAGGCCATGTCTGCACCAACTCGGAGAATGAAAAAAATGTTGCGAAGTATCACGTGATGGCAATGTGATGCGGTGAGTTTGACACCCGTGCTGTAGAGCATAAGGAACATAACCTTGTTTGAAATCCAGGTAGTCCTTGTTTACTGGGACTAGTAACTTGGTCATTAAGCAAAGCAATTAATGAACCTGCAACTGTTCAGCTTTCCCTTGCTTTGCAGACCTGCAAAGGTTGTAAATGAGAGGATTAATCACCATTGTAACTGCAAATAGTCGTTAAATGAGTCAGACACCAAACAAAGACTAGCTGTATGCAGGAACTGTTACCTAGGCAAAAGGGACTGATATATTTTCAACAAGATAGTATTCAGAAGTGGCTCAAACAGATACATACATTCTCAACACACGTTATGAATTATGGTAATTGCAAATGAGTGATTCCATTTGAAGATATCCTTCTTAAGAATTAGACTGGCTCACCACTGCTAGGAGTATCAATAGGCAGCATGTTTTTTTCCCAGATGAATTCAGGAGTCTTTGTCTTCACAACAGTTTTGTTCAAATGTGTGTCGAACCACAGAAGGGGTTTAAACTGGAAGCAGAAAAGAGAAGAAGGTTTCACTCTGATGCTTCTTTCCCCTAGTTTACTAGTGATTAAAAGTATTTTTTTCACTCCTTCTTTGATCTTTTCAGCCTCCTTTCTGTATCCCACATATCTCATATTGAGCTCCTGTGTAAATTATTAGTCAAAGTATAAAGGAGTCTTTTGCTTAAGGACCAAGCCCCTTTGATTTCCTTTACTTGAATTGCAGTAAACCAGGAAAACTCCTAGGAAGGGAGCAATGGCAAACTATTTTTTAAAATATTGCCAAGAAAACTGCAGGGACTTGTCCAGGGAGTCACTCAAAGGCACAACAAAAACAATAAAAGGAAAACTCTACATTTCCCATTTCATTTTAATCAGGCAACAATGTTTACCAGCTTCAAATTACTTTAAATAGTACATCAATTTTAAGCTATGCTTTAATATACTATTCTGCTTTGGTCCAAAGTGAGAATAGGATTGTTGTTTGGGCCTGTCTGGATGAATGTAACTCAGTAATAAAGAATGTGCTTTTTATGCAGAAATTTGCAGATTTAATCTCTATGGCTCTACAGGTACAATGGGCAAAAATCTTGTTTGACATACATCTGCTAGTTAATGTATTTATGTTAATGTAGTGTCTGATGTTTTTGTTCAGATTAAAATGAAAATAGTAATTAACATAGGCTTTTATCTAATATGTTTCTCCCTGAAATGTAAGTACTTAGGCATATTTAAAGTGCTAAAGGTATAAATAATTTTATAGATTTTTAATTCCCAATGTTGGTGACAAATTTTAACATTTCTACATTTGTGCTACCAAATTCTGGAGAGACTCCAGGAGCCCTACAAAGCTATTAGGAAGTCCAAATATTCATGAGCAAAGAACTGTATAATCCTTAATAATCTTATATATAAGGATAAAAATTAATATAGTTAGCAAGATGAATAGCCTCTTCTGATATACACCTGCACTAATTTGTGTACCAGTTGGAACATTTCTGTATCAGGAGCCCTGTTTATAGTCATTCATACTTTTGGGTATCTCTTGATTGAACCACTGCAATTCACTCTATATAGGACTGTTCTTGAAGCCTACCTGAACTCCCCCCCCCCCAACATCAATACTGCAATGTTGCAAGATTCAGTACCTGGACAACTATATGATTTTCTCCAAATGATTGAACCTCTACTCAGTGATTGGTTTTGGTTCATTAATTCTTGCTAAAAGTATAGTTTCACAATAAGATTGTACTCACTTCATTTGTATCCTTCGATGTGTAGAGAATACTGAAATTGACATCAATATCTCCATATCTATCCAAGATTTGAGGACCTAAAATACCTAAGCAATAAAAAAAATCATATTAACCTGTAAATTTCAGTCAACATGTGACATTAATTTACTACATAGTAAATTAATTAAACTAGTAGTAAATTATAATCAAATTAGTTAGATGCAGAGAATGCCTTTGACAATTTGTACTGGATGGCAGATAAATGGTTGTTTTAACACAACCTATTGGAAAATTATTAAGAAGAATTTAAAAATCAAATCATAGAACAATAGAAAAAAAATATAATTATCAATGGATCTCCTACCTGTAGTTATAAAAATGGATCGAGAGACATACAGAGGATTTTAAAGATTAATATTTAATTGAAGCCAGAACTTTTCCTTTTAAGAGTAATGGACAAGCAGTTAGAAAAGAGGAATGGAAGTTTATTTCAATATATGATCACAGCAGTGAGATTATGTATGCATAGAGATTGAAAGATTCAACACTACCTACTATGGAGAAATGGTTAGTGAAGTTGATAGATTTTGCTGAAATTGATAAATTAGCCTCGATTAGAGAAAAGATTATATTTATGGCTGACTGGAAGCCTTTTATGGACTTTTTGTGTAAAAAAGAAAAAAAATGACCATACTTCTTTTCTTATACTATGCTTTTTCCTTTATTTCCTTTCCTTTTCTTTTCTTTAGCTTACTATTTATTAGTTTGGGCTTATTTATCTACATGTTTAAAAGTTTTAATAAAACATAGTAAAGTATAATCAAATTATTTTTGAAAAAGTGTTTTTTTTTACCCTGTATTGTTAAGATGTTTCATCCTCATTATTTGTAAGGTAATGTTAAGAAACCTCTTCATAAACTCTATTTTTGGTACTTAATTTTGCACACTACCAATTTGATCCCTATAGATGTTTATGGATTGCAACGCTTAGAAAGTTAACCAAGAATCCTAAGAGTTGCAGTCCTAAAACATATGCCATTTTTAAGAGGCCTGCATAGGCCATCCATAATAACTTAAAAGAAACAAGACCTGTAATTACCTTGAAATGTGATATTCCGGAGTTGGTCAAAGAAATCAACATGACAAACTGATTCTTGTCTGGACATAAGGACTTTCAAAGCATGTCCAAAGAGTAAAACAGCATTCAAGTATCCCACAAGGATATCATTTTTCAGCTAGAAGCAGTAAAAGGAGAGTTACATCCTAAGACAGTCTTGGATGAATAGTAGTATATGGTGTATTTTTATTCACTTCAGGATGTGTTTTTCTCTAAATTGTTAGGGTATCAACTGAGTCATTGCTTTGATACTGCTTTTTTTGTTTTTCTCCTTCAGGTTTTATTCAGAATTCTACATAAATACACATATTTTGTGTATATGGGTGAACATGCCCACATTTGTTTGTGGCTCTTGATACCTCCCTTCTCACCTCTGAGGCTTGTTTGAAAAAAAAAACCCCAAGTAAATTAACTACTTAAATAAATTAATAAGCCTTGTCCTCTTCCAGAAAATTATATGGATTATGTGAGTATAATCTATACAACTTGCAAAGTGTTGGACAAGGTGAGTAATTTTAGGAGGGGAACCTATACAGAATCAGATGATAATTGGCAAAGAAGGTTGCAGTGGAAAGTGAAGAACAGACTCAACAACACTAGCAGCGTTCAAAGCAACTGGACTGCAGTTGGTAGATGTAGTTCAGCCATTAAGCCCATGAAACAAGCCAAAAAAGCTCTTATGTTCAAAATGAAAATAAAAGAGTTACCAAACTGATCTTCTCAGTATCCATGAGAGTCCTACTATGATTTAAAATTGAGCTGTAATTTGTTGGTGCAAGAGTCAGAACAAGGACATTCCGCATGTAACTAGCTGAGGGACTATTTTCATAAGAAATGTTACTGAAAAGAAAGCACAAATACCCATATGTAGTAAGTAGCAAGAAGAATAACAGTCAAACATTATTCAGCCACCACAGAGAGTTTCTCTAGTAAAAAAACCATTTATCAAAGCAGAGAAGCTAGAGTTTTTTTAAGAATCTACTTGGCAGAAACAATATTTAGCTCACATATGTGTGATATAAAGGTAGCATTTAATAAATCAAGATTGGATCTATATGTATCATGCAGGGATTCCAGTGTCATGCATATCATATAATAGTTCCAAGTTTCTTCATTGTCTCATTCAAATGATAGTCCCTTCAAACAGGAAGCATAAACGGCAGTCATTCTGCCCGCATCTAGTCTGTCAGAGCATCTCGAAAAAAGGCATTTTAAAACTTTCCAGCAAAAACTACCTTTGAAAAAAATACTGTATCTAGAGGTAAAATATCACAGTGTTACACAGAACACTATCTTAACAGTTTCCCAACCTATTATCATTTCCAATTTTCAATATCAGAGAAATAATTTTTCATGATTTCATTTTTGTTGTAATTGTTTTTGTTGCACTATTTTAATTGAAATGTATTAAATAATTAATTAAATTCATTTGCATGCCTCTTCATACATCCAAGAGCTGTTGCGGGAATATAAGAAATGTTCAATACAAATATAACAATACACTAAACTTTCAACTTCATAAATGTTTATGAAGTATGGAAAACAGCAAGAAATTTATACAAAATATTAGAGATGGAAGATCATTTCAGTAAATACTTGAAATAAAATGCAAACACTTGTTTTGTAATATAGTTTTATAATTATTGTCTGTTTTAAATGTGAAAATCATAAAATTTTGGAACACAAATAACCTTTCTACCCCATCTAAAAGGCAGCATAACTTTATTGAATTGATTTAATTTATGGTGTGAGTTAGCGTGAGTGCTGTGAACAAAATGCATAATAAAAGACTCATAAAGTACATAAAATTATTTGTCTATATAAAGAAAGGAAATGGTTCAAATGCAATTTATCAGCCATGTATGACAACTTGTCAAATGCTTTATCTTTCTGTTTTAGCATTTCAAGGCAGCCAGTTAAAGAGGAACTATAATGATATATTGTGATCCATCATCTATACACTGTGCATAATTTACTTAAGAAAATGAGTACATGTTTAGAAGTTTGAAACATAGGCACAAGTTACCTATCCATTAGCCTTAGGTTCCTCCATCTCTCATATCAATAGTAGTCTACGTTATAGGGAATATTACACAGAATTTTGAAATAATATTAATATCCTAACTCACTGAACTCTCTATGAGTGCTAAATAAGTAACAGAATGATAAATAAACCTGCACTTTTGATGCAGATTGATATTTCATTTGTCAAAATTTCTGGCAGTCTTGCAAGCAGACTGAATGTATATCCCATGCCAAAAGATCTTGTAAAACAGTTGCAGTGTCGTGTGTGACCTCCTCACTACTGAGTTGAAATGTTCTCCGCTTATCCTTGAGGCAACAGAAAACTACACTAGCATGAAACTTGCTAACCCCTTTGCTGATCTATATCCCACCTCTATTGCCTCTGTTGCAAGTAACTGCCAATCATGTTTTTCTCATTGAAAACATGTAGGCATGACAGGCAAAGTGACTGACCACCTTTTCAAGTACGTATGGCATCATATAGCATGAAAACAATAATCATGACACTACAGCACAAATGGCACAGAGGAATGATGCCATAATTCTTTTTTCCTTTGCTAGTAGCCAGACATATGTCAAATAAAGTGTGTATGTGCATGTGTGTGTCCGTGCCCATACATATAGATGATATGTAAAAAATCCCTTCAGACTCCTATAAGTTGTATGTGTCCTCCTCAATCTCAGGTGTTCTACCAGAGGACTGGGAGTTAGAGAGTTGCATGCAGTATTTTAGCTGTTCCCACCTCTTCCTACCACTTACGCTTTTCTGGACAGAAAGCTCTGATGTTGTTCCTAGGATCTGTCTCCCAGTTTATGAGTCACAGTGATATGCAAATTTAGTTTAATTAGAGAATCAGCATGATATAAAGTATTAAATTAAGGTAAAACCATAATGAAAACATAATATGGAGCCTTAGAATTGCAATGGGATAGATGTTATAATTCGATATCTAAGGAAACTAATCATTTAACTACTTCTGATGTGGCTGCGATGAGATTGTCCCAGGTGCCTTGAAATTTGCTGAAGAGACATTCTACATGTGTTATAGTTTGTTCTGGAGCACCACAGTCACATTGTGAGCTCTTGGCCATTCCTCACTTAAAGAGCTTTGCCTTAGTTCTTAGTTTTGATAGTGGTGATAAGGGAAACATTAAGAATTTCTCTTTTTCCTACCCTTTTTTCATATGGTCACTAACTGCCAGCTGTGCAATTTCTCCTGTTCTGGAAGGAAAGGGATGGGATGGGAGGAGAGAGATCTGTCTTGGAATTTTAATGTTAATATTTAGTCTGTTATATCTCTTTATACTATTACACTATTATACTACTGACTATTTTAGGCACCATTATACTGTTTACCAAAACTGCATCCAGCTCTTGTAGGAGCAAATACCACAAATATAACACACATTTTTGTGGTGAGATTGCTTTTATCTCTGGCTCACCCTTTTTAAGAAGCCTTGCTTTCCAGGACTTCATTTTTTCTGTTGACATTCCCTCTACCTCTGGGACTTTTGCCAAACTCAAGAATTTCTGGTGTATTGCTTCTGCTCTCCAGGGAGTCAAATAATCCTCCACTAATTCTGCCTCTTTCTTTCTCATCTCAGATTGATGCTCTTGAACCCAAAAGCTGCCTGAACATGTCTCTGGGCTGGACAGAATTGTTCAAGAAATATTTATTCTTCTACTGCTACTATTACTAATTAGTTTATAACCAATATGATTCCTGAATAGGATGCAAGAACCATTTGGCTAAGACATCTGTCACCCCATTGTCCAGAAGGCATGATCTGGCCAGCTGGGTGGATGTCTTCTTCATACTTCACTGTAACATACAGTATACACCCCTCAAAAAACTGTCCATTTTGTGGAATAGGACACTATATGAGACAGAAACCACGTACCGTTCAGAACAGTATATTATAGCTGTACTCCTACTACAGCATCCAAAGAAAAACAAGGTTCATTTACAGAAAAAACCTAGGGATGCCTAAATCCACCAAATGAATCAAATCACCTTTCTTGTGAGTAGCAAGAATGTTCTCTCAATCCCTGCCATAGGTGTACTGGATTACTTCTGTTGGAAGAAAAATACCCAAGTGCCACCTGAGTCATCCCTTTCACAGGCAAAAGTCACAAACAGTTATAGAGATATTTAAAAAGCTTTTCATCTTATGAAGGCTAAAGATGTCAAAAGCATGCCTCCTCAGGAAGCTAGCCAGGAAGCAAAATCCCCTCAAGATAAGCAAATCTCATAAATCACAATACTATGTCAGACTCCCTCATAAAATTCCACATCTAGGAAGATCTGCACATCAAACATGCACCTCGTGATCAAAGTCCATTTTGGATTTCACACAGCCCCACGGCAACAGCACTTCAATTTGCACATCTAACATGCTTCACGATCAAAGCCAATTGTCACTATAAATACTTCTACTCTCAGCTTCCTAATATCATATATAGCATAACAGAGTTGGAAGGAATCTTGGAGGTCATCTAATCCAATCCCCTGCTTGAGCAGGAGAGTCTATACCATTTCAGACAAATGGCTGTCCAGTCTCTTCCTGAAACTCTCCAGTGATGGGTCATCCACAACTTCTGAAGGCAAGCCATTCCACTGGTTTATTGTTCATGATTACCATTAGGAAATTTCTCCTTAGTTCTAGGAGAACCAAGATTTAGGAACAGCTTCATTAAATTCTCTAATTATTGAACCATAGATAGTTTCCAATTATTATATTAAGTTTTCTGGCCTCCATTCTTCAAGCTAGTAGTCTTGTAGCACTGACATAATTTATAAGGCTAGCAACCTTTCTTTGAACCCTCCAAGCCTTTGCTGCTCTTTGTTAAATCTTGGCCTTGGCTAGTGTCAGAAGATTTACAACATGATGATAAAAGCTCTTAGGTCTATAATTGCCTTCTTTCTAGTCTTGCACAAGACACAAAGACTGCATTTTGTTAATAAACATCTCAGATAAGTAGCAAAACCCTAGGAAAACCAAATGTGCAGGAACATAAATTATATGGAAGCAAACTCTATTGCTTATCCCCTTAAATCCTTAAAAAAATGGGGGGAAATACCATAACAATACCGAAAAAGAATGGTGATAGTCAAGATAGACAGATCACACCCCTTCCAGTCATCTTTCCTGAACCTCCTTAGAGAAGCAGTAAAAATGCCAGTTGCACCATGAAATGCTTAGAAACCAAAAGAATGTTGATAATCCTTGAAAGCGAGAAGTGCTATGGGAAACAAGGTCAAAAAAGGTAGCATTTCAAATAACAACAATAATCTTTATTCCACATAGCATTTGTTTGCAAATAAACCATTGTCTTTGTAGTTCTACTTTTATTACCTCTACAGCCACTGTTCCTAGCCTCACAGATTATATGCATATTTTCTTTGCATAAACCTGGGGGTGGGGGGCAGTCACACTTTTTTAAGTATTGCTACCAATTTATGCTTTGGATGGAAGGGTGTTGCTGGTCTCTTTTACTAATGAACGTTAGTAGATATTTTTTTCCTAGAGTACATATCTTCGGCCCTGCAGCATTACACCCCTGGGTACATAACAAATCATGCTGGAAATCACAGATTTTAAAAGAAGTACTCCTCCCCTCAGGCTTCGAGCATAAAAACTACTAACTTGGACATCAGTGAAGAAGAAATTACTCTGTCTCCCTCCATAAGGGAATTCACTGATTGTAAAGCAAATATTCATTTGCATAAGTTTTACAGAAGTTAAAAATAAGTTTAATTTGAGAGTTTCTTTGGAATAGAATATATATAAAATTACCTTCTCCCCCTTATGAGTGGTATTCCTCAATCTAGGATCCTGAGAGTTTGAGGGTTCTGAGTAGTATCTTGGGTAAAGGAATACACACATCTGTATCCAGATTTTGTGGTTTTCTTTTATTATTCTTTAATTGTTTTATAAAATTTGTACCTGTAAAGATCTATCAGGATGAAAACTATATTGTCATCCACCACTTTATTCCCAAGGGCTATTTTGATATCATCTGGAGTACCACATGTGAGGATTACTGTTAAAAAAAAGTAAGAGAGGATGAGAAATAAGAAGTAATAAATAGTTTGCTATATTTTTTGAGAAAAAAATCTTACGTTTAGAACATGAAATAACTTTAAAGCAGTAAAACTATTGGGAATCTAGTACACTAAAAAAAAAACCCTAATAAGCAAAACCAGAGAGGCTACAGTATTTGGATGGTTATCAAGAGTGTGGACTTCCTCTATTTTATTATCAAAGGAATTTATGAGATATATTTTAGTGGAGCCAACAACTACAGTAAAATGGATAGCCAGCAAGTTGACTGGCTCTTCATAATTCTCTCTGCACAAGGAGAAATTTTGAGATCACCCTCATGTGCTCCATATAGTTGCTCCTGTGGGAAAATTATAACAAATCAGATTCTTCTTAACTTTATTCCTCACTGTCTCAATCACCCCCTAGACAGGTAACACACAAACCACCTTTAATCTACCCACAATTCTCAAAATAAAGGAAATGATTAAAAACACTTCACTGCCCCCAATGGGGAAAAGGAACCCCTTCAAGATTAAATCACTATACCAGGACCCTTATAATAAAACCAGTTAGAAACGCTTGTTAACTGATTTTCAGCTATTAGGACCTTTTACAGAACTGTAAATGCCTTACAGAGCTTTTTCAATCCTTAGTAAAAGAAGTTTTAAATACAAGTTTTAAGTTTTAAACTTTCTGTGTGTCATATCCTGGACATAAACTGTTTCAACTCCTCCCCTCAGGATGCCGCTATAAGGCATTGCATGTCAAAACAACTAGACACATGCCATCCAGAAGTGAAATCTAGCCGGTTCGTACCGGTTTGAGTGAACCGTAGGGAAAATTTTGATTGGTTCGGAGAACCGGCAAATATCACCTCCGGCTGGCCCCGCCCCTGCCTGCCCACTCACCGCTCACCCCGACCCCTGCTCACCCCATCCCGCCCACCC
>JANHFL010010072.1:3518-17666 GCA_032468155.1 Oxyrhabdium leporinum | reverse complement strand
TTTGTTTTCAAGTTCCATAACCTGTAGTGTTATTGAGCACATAATGTAATTCTAAGTTGTCGACTATATTTTCTGAGCCAGGATTTACCATTCAGAATCAGAAAAAGGAAAATAAAGCTATAATTTCCAGTAGGATTAGAGATCCTTAAAGAATGGGTGGACATTAGAATGCGTCTAAACTAGCACATCATTATCTAAAGTTATCACAAAATGACAGCAATATAAATCAAAATGAAACACAGCACAACAAAATAGAGGTTCAGTTAAGTATGTCAACTGCATAGCCTTGCTGCTGAAATTACACAAAAAGCTTCCTTATTCATTTTTCATTTAAGCAGATTCAGTGTTTTCCACTTCTGCAAGTCAGCTCTTTAAAGCACAGGGGAATATGCAAACTATATGTATCTGTCAGAATTTCTTTTGAAGTCAGAATCTTACATTTTAAATAATCCATGCTTGGTGGGATAGTAAAGGCTAGTGCCAAAAAAACAAAGAGTATTTGAAATATAGGCTGCAAAAAGAAAAGTTGTATATCATAATAAATGGTTTCTTGAGGGTGAATATAGCAATTTGTTACAAAAGAAATAATAAAGAGCAGAAAATTTTAAATATCCTTTTTTGTCACAAAGAACCAGTGATCAATCACTTAAAAAGAACACAATAATAAGGAAAAGACTTCACCGGCTACTTCTGGAGATGGAAAATTAAATTGCTGGAAATGAAATTAATTAATTATTTTATTTATTTATAAAATTTATAAGCTGCCCATCTCACCTCAAGGTAATTATATAAGATCAGAAAGTTGTTATTTGAATTCTCCCAACAAAAACCAATCCCAGCATATTGATTTTCCCAAAAATTCAATATATTTACAAATAAAATATCTATAGTTGACTGCTAATTTTAGTCACTATGATTTTTTATTGACTGGAAATTGTCATGAAGAGTAGAGGAACCGTCTTCACAGAAATCTAGAACAGGTTTTTTTTCTGTTCAGTCATGTCCAATTCTTGAAGACTGGCTGGAGAAATCCCTGTAGTTTTCCTTGCAAGGTTTTTCAGAAGTAACTTGTCATTGCCTCCTTCTTAGGGCTAAGAGAAAGTAACTTATCTGAAGTTACCCAGCTGGCTTTGCACCTAAGGTGAGATAACCCAAAGGTGCTTTTTCAAGAGGCAACTGGACTTTGTCTTTTGAAAAAGTATCTTTGGGACAAGCATGACCTGATGACTGAGAATCTCCAAAGACATTTTTCCTGTCCAGTAAACATTGGAAGAGAGAATTTCTTAACATGAGCTTTAACCAGTATTTAAACATTGATTGATAGATTACATTTCATCAAGTTAGTGTCAATTCTGACTGACTGCATAGCTACATTTTTCTTCAGTTTAATCATTCAGTTCTTCCAACACTGCACTCAATGTCACTGTAACTGAATCTATCCATCTTGCTACTCCTTTCCATTTTCCAACATTGCAGAGTTCTTTGTAGAGTGAGGTCTTCACATGGTATGTTCAAAGTATGATAATTTTAGCCCAGCTATTTGTGCTTCATGTGAAAATTCATTTGATGTTTCATTGGTTACCATGGTATCCTCAGAAATCTTCTCCAATATCAAAAGTGTCAATATTGTTTTTATTTTATTTCTTCAAAGTCAAGTTTTTGTTTCTATAAAGCATCAGAGAAAACCATTACTGAACAATGCTTATCTTTATAGACATGACACATTCCAGGATCTATCTTTTCCAAGTCTTCATTGCTATTCTACTAAATGCTACCCTATGGAGTTTCTTTGGTGCTGACAGTTGATCATACAGCAAAGTACTTCAATTATATTCAATGTCAATTAAGTCTGGTTGTGTATCTGTTATCATTAGTTTAGTCTTCTTTTGTTTTAATCTTAGATCTATTTTTCTTCACTGTCCTGCTTGACTTTCATTATTGGAGTTATAGAACATTTGCATTTTTAGCTGTCAAAATAATGTCATCAGCATTGTGCAAATTATTGCTATTTCTTCCATCAATTTTAAATCCATACTCATGTTCTTTTAAGTAGTATACTCTGCATATACATTGCCTAAATAAGGCAGAGACTTACAACATTATCTTACTCCTTCATCCTAGATATTCTCTTAACCTGTGTTCAAGTTTTGCATAAAGACAATTCCACAACAGTTTTGAAACAGTTATCCATATTCTAGTTTCTATTTGTGAAACTAGTGTTCTACCAAATGATAAAGAGGTACATTTAAACTGAACAGAAATTCTACCTTGCACAATCAATAGGGACAATTATAATTAATTCATTTAACAAGAGTGCTAAGACCACCTGTATAACAGGTAACAAAACTGATTTTATTGGTAGAGGATCTGGTTGTATTTATATATCTTCCACTCTTGATTATATTTTCTAAAATAGGAACATCAAAAAATAGGTCAGTCATAGAATCCAGGAAGATATCCATAGCCCACCTGTTTGGGCAGTTCCTGACAAGTGTATTTTTATTTTAATTGGTTGCCCTTTATTCATTTATGATCTCCTTCCAACTCTTTTATTGATGTTTCTGTTATTTCCAACCATTCTTTTTATACAGAACATTGTATCAATATTCAAAATTTTTTTGGGATCCTTAAGTAAGCAAACCTTTTAAAATATGCTCCCTCTTAATTAGGATAAAATCCATTTATTTTTAGATTCCTGTTTTCTAAAATGTGTAAAATGTACAAATTTTGGTAAAGAAAATCATTTTCTAAATAATAATGTAAACATTAAATATGATACATATGAAGGACATGAGATATTGCTATCATTGTCATCACTTATTATTTCATGAAATCACTTTGAAAAGATTTTGCTGTCTATGACTTACTGGTTAGAAACCACTTCAGGGAGTGTTAGTTTAGCTGTTAGATGAGTTATTAAATGTATATTTTAGTGAAGCCAAACAAATAAATGAATAGGATTTTTAATGCACATTTCCTCTGATGTTAAAATAAGTTGCTATTCATCTAATGAATGAAGCAGTTGGTAAGTTGGAGACTGATACAATAGGAAATACAGATATTTGGTCCAAAGATAGAATAGTAGTTGGCCTACCAATCTAGACAGATTTTGCCCTGAATTCAGCCAATGAATTAGGATATTGTGAGCCAGGATTTTGAGGTCACTGAGTGGGCAATGATCTACTATCATCCAGGATAATGCTCAGACCATGTTTACCCCCTTTCAGAAATTTATTATTTCCTTGGAATATTGGGCAATCTAAAAGTGGATATCATTCAATAGCACCTTATCTATCTTCCAGCAACATTTCAAGTTAACGTTTTGTCAAGTGTTTGATAAGCTGAAGCCACCAGAATCTCTCTTGATGGAATAGTTGCTATTCCTGATAAATAACTTGCTATTTCTCAGCAGTTCCATCCAGAGCACCCTTTTATTCAAATGGGAAAAAAATCTCTTTTGATAACATGATTCATTTCTAAGCAGACCACATCTGGAAAAGCATTGCATAAATGTAAAATACTTTAAGAAGCATTTTAGATACATAAACATTAAAGTGTTAATGCATTATATTTATTATACATAAGTGCTACCCCTCCTCCTGCTGATCTAGTAGCATGCAAATGTGAGTAGATAAATATGTACCACTTCAGTGGGAAGGTAACAGCATTCCATGTGCCTCAGTGTAAAGTCATGCTGGCCACATGACCATGGAAATGTCTTCAGACAACACTGGCTCCCTCGGCTAAAAAATGGAAATGTGCACTTTCCACTAGAGTCATACACAACTGGACAGGGGAAACCTTTAACTTTATCAGTACCTATTATACATGAGAGTTATATTTATTTATATGTTTATGTCTAAGTGTTATAATAAGTACATTTTAAAATTAGTATTATTAAAATATTATTATTGCTTTAAAACCAGTTGATATAATATTTTGCTTCTGCAGACATCAGCCTCAAAGAAAAAAAAAACTGTTAAAAATAGGAAGTTTAATTGCAGAAGTTTTATACTCAATAAGCTATGAAATATATAGGTAATGCTCTACAAAGACCTCGTAGTGCTTGGAAGACTAAAGGAACAGCACCCTTATATTAAGCTGAAATTTTCTATAAAAGGAAAGGAAGACTTTTGTTTATTTGCTCTTTTATTCTGCTTGGCAGTACAATGATGGGAGATGATTTGTTATAACTTTTCCCACAGACCAATCCTTGGGAGTACACTGCTAATGAATATGTGTTCTCATGATTCTACAGAAATAGTATCTTTGCATATTTTTTTTCACTTAAAACTATTAGGCTGGACTCCCTCCAGCATAACATTAGTGTAATTTCCCTTTGTTACTGTTAATTTTAGGAAGCTAACTCAACAAAACTAATTTATTCTTTATTATTTTTAGTGATGATACAAAAACATGGTCTTCAAGAGCCAATGGAGTTAATAGTTCACATTCAATTATGTTAAACTTTTTATTTAGTCTTTAAGAAGGTGTTTTTTTCCTCCTCTTGTGAAGTGTTACAGCTTAATACAAAAACCCTCTCTCCACCAATCATGTTTAATGTAATGCACAAAAAGTTAAGAAATATTTATATAGCTTTGCAAGCCATCCATCAACTTACTGGCACTATTATATACTGTCCGTGAAACAGGCTGCACAACAGCAGGAAGACTTGGTACATCCCAGAGCCATTCTAGATTCTGTGGATTGTCTTCTAAAGCCACAATAACGCTAGCTGTTTCTACCATTCATCCAAGATATAAGCAGATTGCCAAAGTTTTTTTTTTAAAGTTACTCTTTCTCAGGGCAAGAGTTTCATGCTCTTTCCTGTGCACAAACTAATTCTCCATAAATTACTGCTTAACTAATGGAACATAGGATGTACTAATTTTAGTTCAGTCATTTATTATGACCTATGAGCAACATAAGAAAACAGAGTCTAAACAATGACAAATTAATTGAATACAAATGCAATATTCATATAATGTCTGCATTACAAACATCAAATATTTTATCCATAATTAACTAAGACTGAGCAATAAGTGTCCTAATTTTACAAGCCACACCACGGAATATGGTAATTTAAAATGTAAAATTGTTGCTAGAGACTCAACGAAGGAAGGAGACATAAAATTTTCTGTCCTGTCAGGGAAGGAATATTAACTTTACAATAATCTTCTGTTAATAATCTGTTTGTCATTTTAAAAGCTTTCTTTAAAGTCCAGAGACAAAGAAACCTTCTTAGTATGTATGTGTATTAGTGGAAATCTACAGTGGAGATAGGAGTTTCCCATCCAGGTCAACTTCCTATCTTTCAGGTTATCCAATAAACAAAAAATAACTATTACACTAGCCAATTAATTACAGGAATTCCTAAATATGATTATTTCTGGCTTATCTAATGGTATGTAGGAGATAAAGAGTTAGCTTTGTGAATTTGAAAATCCTCAGTTATCCGTAACATATTTCATGTTTTTCAAACTACTTCATTTCCAGAGGAGCACATTTGGAACCAAAGGTCTACCACATTTACCACCTTAATTCTCACAGGAGCCAACTTAATCTTTCAGGAAACCAAACAATATCACAGTAATATATTTGCATACTTGTGCTCTCCAGTGACTCGTATTTAGGGAACTAGCAGTAAAGAGGTTAGCCAGTGATTGATAGATAATGCATTGTTCTAATCCCTCCACTCTCTCTGAATCCCCATTCTGACTGTTTTGGTGGATCATAAGCTGAGCATAAAACAATAGTCCAAAAACAACCAATGTACTCCTAGGCTACATCAACAAAAGGGTAATATCAAGAACAAAAGAAATAACTGCTCTTCTGTGTTAAATAACCACACCTAGAACATTACAACCAGTTCTGACTATATTTTAGGAAAGACATTGCTAATAAGAGCATGTCTAGGAAAAGTAACCATAAGATAAATGGTCTGGAAGGGGAAATAACTTAGGAAGAATGATTGAGATGGTGAGCACATTTGGTTCGGCAAAGAGGAAACGGTCAAAGTGCCAGAAAATCTATCATATGGACAAATAGAGCAAACTTGTTCAGAATTCTCTCAGAAGACAAGGAAAGAATGGTTTAAGTAACAAAAAAAGTTAATTTTGATTGAACATCAGGAAAATTACCCTAATGGTAAATCTTTATGGAACATACTGTTTTGAGAGAAGTTGCCCAGGGCAAGGGACCGAAATAAATAATATCTAAGGTATCTTCCAATACATATATTTTATGAGGGTTTTTTTCCATTTTAATAAAATACTACTTTTATTGTTTTTAAAAATATGTTTTTAAAACTGTTAGCTTTATTCAAAATTAATGCAGTAGTAACAAACACTAAGAATAATAAACCAAAACAAGAAGAAAGGATGAGAAATGGTTCCATTCCACCAAATCATTTAATTCAATTAGCTTTCTTATTTCAAAACTTCAAAGCACATCTTATAACTATTTAAGACATTAAATAGATCAAAATAATAAAAAGGTGATTATATTTCTGTGTTCTTTTGTGAACACTGTTCATTAAAAAGAAATTTCATAAACATAGCTCAGTGATGCAATTATACAATTTTTATTCTAATACAGATTGGCTTTCCATTATTCTAAACTCTCAAATATCAATCTTGTATATCAGATGCAATTGGGTCTTTCCAAAATTAGCAATTCCTTGGCAAGCAGCAACCATAAAATATCATGCTAAAGGTTTGTGCTTTACATATTCATTTAGCAATAAATACAGATTTAATAATTAAAGGATCTAGCTATTTATACTTGCATAATTTCTTCTGCTTCTTTAAAGACACATTTCCTGAAATTTATCTCTTATCACTAGTGGTAGTTGATACCCTTTACTCGGTATCCTCTCCATCATGTTCAGGAAATAGTTTTGTTAACAATTGAGATCTGCAAATACCTATTGTGCTACATATGGAAAACTTTTTAATATGCACTGACTGAAATTAGAAAATGATGTTACTTGTTTTCTACAGCGTATTTCTTTCTTTCCAAAGTAATTCTTGCATAGTTTTGAAATACTCATAATTCCATTATTTCCATTATGTATTTTACTTTTTCAAGGAAAGTTCTTTTGCTGCTCTGCATTTCTAAATTGGGATAAACATTCAAATATTCTACTATAGCTATTGATGGTGTATATTTGTTTTTATATATATATTTTTCAGTCTGGATTTTATATTTTTTTATATTGCTTGTTTTTATATTTGTTGTTTGATTGTGATATGCAACCCAGAGTTACATTTTGTGAGATGAGTGGCTATACAAATATAATAAATAAATAAGTTGAAAGTAGCCTTAGTCCCTGCCCCATCCATGCTCTATTTCTGCTCAAACATCAGGTTCTGTTTCTATCAGATCATGATAATGTTATGTAATTATTTGATAACTGCACACATCTGGACACAAGAATTTAGATAACTACATAGGGATAAGAAAGTGCTTCCTGTATCTCTTTGCTATCATCTAGTGGTCACCCAGAATATTGCAGGTCAGTTATAATATGCTAGCTCAACTATTTGAATGTAGTTAGATGGATGGATGGATTTATGTATGTATTCCAAATTTATTTTTTATACACAAACGCATACATACACATATTACACAATTACAATGTATGTAAACAAGCAGAAATGTCTTCTGCTTTATCCATAAATTATAATATCTTCCCATTTACACCTGTTACATAATCAAATTCATAACAATGATCCAATATAGGACAGGAATATTTGTTTTATTACTCACCTCTCTGTCCTCCAAAAAATTAGTCAATGAATGTGAGATTCCAAAACAGATAAAATTGATATACATATATCTAGATCTATGGTCTTTAAATTTATCTGAGATTATTACAGATAGCTAGGGATGTTATTTTATTTTGAAAAATTCATTACTATTTTATTTCATTTGCATCTTCCAATAAAGAAGTTAAGTATGGTTCTGCAGTCTAATTAGGTTAAGGGATTTATCTGGACATGTTAAAATTATTGCAGTTTAAAGGGTTACACAATTACAATTTTGCATGGAAGTGTTAATGTGAGTATATACTGCATATGTGCACCACATTGGAGTGGAAGGAATAGGTAGGAACTGCTTCAAAAACGATGGAGTCATTTGAATTCTTTATGTGCTGTTTAGATGGTCTGCTATACTTTGCATATGCCAAAGAAGGTGAAGCAGCACACCAGGTCAGTTTTAAATTCAGCCTTAGTAATAAAGAATTCATAATATAAATAAACTTCAGTGGAATGAGGATGAATACTTCTCCCACTTGAGAAGAAACAGAGAGCAAAACTGCTAGGGGAGAAAAGCCAAAATAATAGCCCCCATACATTAGGGGATGCCTTTGACTAGCTTTGTTGATTGAGCCCTTGCTCAGATTTATAATGTCAGACCCACTAAACATGCCTCTGCCAAGGAAGTGTCATAGCGCCTGAGAACCAAGGACATTTTACAGTAGAACTAAAGGGGAGGTGAAAGCATACTTGTGAAAGGAAGGATTATTCAGCAACTGTAAAACTAAAAAAGCACAGACACACACACAAAAACATGTCCATGGAGATCAGATGAACTTTGCCGCTTTGGAAGAAGTTTGCAAGCACTGGTCGCTTTTTGAAGAAACACAGAATGTAGGAAATATATTATCTTAATTAGTTGAATTCTGGCACATTATTCTAAACCCAATTAAAAGGCAGCTTCAGAAACAATGAACAACAATAATTTTACATTCAGAAATAAGGTTTTCATCTGTCAGAGCTAGAAAGAGTCCTGGCAATTACACTACATATAAAGAGATAAGTTTCTTCTGCTTAAAGTATCATAAATGAAAAAAATATTAATTGGCAAGTGTAGATTTATATAATTAAAATTGAGCGTCTAATAAGATCATAGAAAAGACTGGTGGTGTGGTTCTGGTATTTAGAATTGGTTCTCTGGACTATTATGCAATGTTTTATTCCACAGGGATCCCAAATTACCATTCAGAAGTATGGGTAATACCAGCAGCAACAAACAGCCCAGACCATTAATTCCTATTGTGATCTACCCATCAACTCAGTGGATTGAAGACCTGATTATGCTTGTTACTTATGAGCAGATTGCCTATGGACATAGACTTTATATGGACAAGTATAATAAAATATGAGATTCCTTTATGCCAAATATAGTAGGTTAAAAAGTGTGAGAATTATATAAATATATTAGAAATAATTACACAGAATCTTGTATGTTTACATTAATTATATATAGAATTGTAAATATTTACTTTTGTAATGGCATATTAGACTATATTTTAATTTTCATTGCATTTTTTTCATTTATATTATGCACGTGCTATGCATTTTTCATTATATATGTATCTTTACGCTTTGTTCCTTTTGCTTTTTATTTTTCTGTAATTATTTTAAAAGCAATATTTATATTTAAAAACATCCTATTTGACCTATCCTGATCTAAATACATTTTGATTCACCAGTGTGAAAAATGCTTTAGCAGTAAAACAAATATTGAAAATATATGTGGGACAAGGGTACAGTAAACGTTTTTCCCCTCTATACTATAAATACTTTCTCATTATTTTCTACTTAAGTAGTGTTTATTCTGAAGTAATTCACATGGCAGACCATGGGAGGCTCTATTACAATCTAAGATATAGTCTGTCCCCACTGTTTTTTGTGGCTATAGTGTAACTAGACTCAAGACAGAGATGACCAGACTCAAACTATCCTACTTCCAGTAATTATGTGAAGGCTCAACTCTCTGGTAAAAGGCTGGAAAAGGTGGAAGTAAAGAGAAGACAAGTACGCCTAGCACCAAGATGAATGAAGTCCATGACAGTAGAAATGTAGATCTACCATTGGAAGATCTAAAGGGCCAGATTAGGACAGATTGTCATGCAAAAAATTTATCTATGTGATCATTAAGAGTCAATAATGACATGGCACATTATCAATTGTTCTACCAATATTAGGGAGAAAGCAAGCATATAAAAGCCAAATCTAAAGTAACAGGCACATTGTTACGCCAGTTTCAGATGGAAGAGATAGTACATTGTGATATGAAAGGTAAATCCAAAATCTTTTATATTGTCAGTGAGTATAGGAATATTATCCAGAAGACCATTCCATTCATGTTCTTAACATCATAGCAATAGCACTTAGACTTATATACCGCTTTATAGTGCTTTACAGCCCTCTCTAAGTGGTTTACAGAGTCAGCATATTGCCCCCACAATCTGGGTCCTCATTTTACCCACCTCGGAAGGACGGAAGGCTGAGTCAACCTTGAGCCTGGTGAGATTCAAACTGCCAAATTGCAGGCAGCTGGCAGGCAGCAGAAGTAGCCTGCAGTACTGCACTCTAACCACTGCGCCACCCCGGCTCATATAGCTTTATATACGCATATAGAAAGCTGTAATGCTGGAAAGGGAAAGAAATAGGAGACAATCAGAATCAAGGTGGATGAATTCAATTACAGCAGCAATTAAGGTTAGGGTTAGGGAGATCAGAAGGTCCAGATTAGGAACAAATTACCCTGGAAAAGGTCTGCCTATGTTGTCACAAATTGATGGCACATAATCAATGAACACAAAATAGATGGCACATAATCAATTTAACTTAGAAAGTTAAAGAAAGTATAAATGCTGGAAAGATTTAACCTGAAGGACATACAGTCAGAACCTATGATCTGTGAAAGGAATAGAATAGATTTGATATACTTGCAAAAGAGAACTTGAAGACTTATGGCAGGAGATAAGAGATATTGTGAAAGCAGGAAAGCAGAAAAAATATTATAATTTCAAAGAAAAATGCCAAGAGACAGTCAGAATAAGATATTATGCTAATCAGCGAGAGATAGAGAATGAAAGCCTTAGGCTAGTGTTTCTCAAACTCAGCTACTTTAAAATGTATGGACTTCAGCTCCCAGAATTCCCCAGTCTGTACATTTTAAGAAGTGTGGATTTCAGTTCCCAGAATTCCCCAGCCAACATGTTTTAAGATGTGTGGACTTCAACTCCCAGAATTCCCCAGTCCGTATATTTTAAGAAGTGTGGATTTCAGTTCCCAGAATTCTCCAGCCAGCCTGAAAACAAACTTTCAATATCAGATAAGAAAGGACAAGGATATATCAATCAAGAATGGCACCAAATTTAAAAAAAAATATATTAAAAAAGCCATCTGAGAAATGTTTTCAAGAATATCAGAGAAATCACAGGAGGAAAATACAACCAGACATAGTATCAATGGTCATGGATGAAATCTGATAGACGCAAAAAGAAGTGAAAAATTAAAGGAAGAAGGAAAAGCTATTCTGAAACCCTTCACAATGAGGCTGCAGAACAGCAGAAACATTTGCAGAAAAAGAATATATTCAGGAACTGAACTGAATATATTCTTCTTCTGCAAACTGAACTCCAATGAGGGACGAGAGGGAATAAACCATCTTGCCAAATAGAAAATCAGTGGGTGAAACACCCACTGAGTGGTTTAAAGCTGCAGAAGCAGAGGCAATTTACATGCTGAGAGCTCTGGGTTCAGGTTCACAAGATTAACAGCTGCTGTCCAGACCGGGAATATTTATTTCAAGCAGGATCCTCCTAGGGAGAGATGCTGGTTTCGCACACAAGCAAAGCAGAGATCGATCTCTCTTCTTCTCCAAGTAGAATTTCCCCCCACATACACACAGACTTCTGGAAATTGCAAGAGGGAGAAGAGAAAAAATTGCCATGGCAAGAAGCAACAGAGATGTAAGATTGTCCTCTAGTCTCTGATTTCAGGAAGACACGTTATTTAAGTCAGGGGTTTCCAACCCCTGGTCTGTGGACTGGCACCGGGCCATGGCATGCCAGAAACTGGGCCTTGCAAACAAGCAAAGCCCCATCCACGGGATGCAGGCAGCATGTAAAACCATGCCTCGTCCGGTCCATGGAAAAACTTCTCTCCATGGAACCGGTCCCTGGTGTCCAAAAGATTGGAGGTCACTGCCCGAGATGACACACTGGTGGAACGATAACTTCTATTTATTTAGATTATTTTATTGTATTCATAAATAACTCAAGGCGGCGAACATATCCAAAACACCTTCCTCCTCCTATTTTTCCCACAACATCAACCTTGTGAGGTTGAGTTGAGTTAACTGAATGACTGGCCCAAAGCCACCCGGCCAGCTTCCACACCTAAGGCAGCACTAGAACTCACAATCTCCTGGTTTGTATCCTGCTGGCTTAACCAGGCGACCAAATCTCCCCTTTTCAGGCAATCGCACTGTAGGGACTCGCCCAAGCAGTCACTAGGAGTCAACATTGACTCAAAAGCAGGTTGCACAGGTTATGACCACCCTATTTCCTTTAGCTCCCTCATGAGGACACCAGGTGGTGGCATTCCCGTGGAAGATAAGTGGTGGCACAAGAACTACCAAGCTAGGAAAGAGAGGTGGGATGTACAAACCCAAAGAACCTCTGGGGGAGGAGACCTGAGACTTCCAACCTTTCATCCTAATACCACAACTGTGTAGTAGTCAACCATTATGGAACTGGACAGTGTGAACTAGACTAAAAATTGTTGGTGCATGTGCACCAGTTTAACGTAATGATGGTGGTCCTGCACTAGAAATCAAGATTGTGTGTTTTATCCTCACTTTAGGGACACAAGGCAGCTGGGTGACTTTGGGACAATCACCAGGAGACCATGAGTTCTAGTCCCTCCTTAGACATGAAAGCCTGCTGGATGACTTTAGGCCAATTACCAAGAGATGGTGAGTTCTAGTCTCAGCCCAGCCCAGTCCATAGGATTGTTGTGGGGAAAGAGGAGGCAGGGGCATTTAGTACTCTGCTTTGAATTGTACAAAATAAAGACAGGATATACATTTAATTCTATAGAAAATTAAAATATTTAGAAATAGAGATGAAAGAGGATGCGCAAATTCCTATACCACTACACTGGTTCCTCCCACAAGGTAAATTAAGATTTTACACAGATAAGTAGAATCAGATAAAAAGAGAAATGTCAAAAGATAAATACCGGTATTGTCCATATTCTCTATTGCAGTCATTAACCAAAAGTGTCAAATAAACAGGCAGGTGTCAGGAAGGGCAGATGAATATACGTAGATAAGATCAATGGGGGGAATGTGGAAAAGAATAGAGAAAGCAACAGAAAGAACTTAAGGGTTATATTCTTGCTGTACTTATTGTACCAAAATTGTTGTGCAGATTAGGCAGGCAGGCAGGCAGGCAGGCAAGCAGGCAGGCAGGCAGGCAGGAAGGAAGGAAGGAAGGAAGGGGTTAATATTAAATATTCAGAAGCCAGAGGTAATGTCAGCCACCATCTTTTGTGGATTCGTAGTTGATAGTAAAGAAATGGATGTGGTACTGTAGACAGTGTTATTTTTCTGGGTTTCAAAGTACATAAAGAGCAAGTGCCTATTGGAGAAATATTTATTTCTTTATGCTTTGAAATTTAAATTGTCCAGTTATTGAAACTCTCTGGGGGATTTTCAATAAAACTCAATAAGAAACAATCTGAATATATATGTATTCATATAAATGAAATACAAAATAGAAACATCATACGGATTAGGTTTGGGGTACATCATACAGATTAGGTAATAAAAGGGGCCCATTGAAAATCTAAAGCAATACCAATTGAAATACAATTAAGATTGACTTAAAACCAATTAAAACACCTGGGGAAAAAAAATCAAAAGATCTTCGCCTGGCATCAAAACCGATCCTGATGTGGGCGCCAGACAAGTCTCTTAGGGAGGATATTCCAGAGACGAAGGACTGTAAACAAGATTAATCCCTTTCTAAAAGTAGAGAAAAGGTTAATCCTACTGGGGAATGACAAACATAGATAAGATCGTGAAGGACAAGAATCTTTCTAGGTCTGCAAGACACAGAATAGCCAATGCAGGATTTTGTTCAGTGGTGAGGAGGGGATGAAGTCTAGAGGCTAGAGTGGCCCACAAAATACCGTAGGGCTAGTCCACCAGTGCCATCTCTATGCCAACTAAGAATTGATATTAGAATAAAACAGGTTATGGGAATTATTTTATCAATGGTTAGAAAATAAATATGCAAATTAGAGACAAATGAAAATAGTGCAGATATAAAGTCTATTTGAA
>JANHFL010010064.1:253869-272325 GCA_032468155.1 Oxyrhabdium leporinum | reverse complement strand
GGAGAGAGAGAGAAGCATTAATCTTCTCTCTTTTCCCCTATTTTGGGAAAGAACCATTTTCCAAGGTCGGACCCAGGTTCTTGGAAAGTCATTGGTGTAACTCAAGTTATGAGAGGTTGAAAACATACCAGCATATATTAGTAAGCATATATTACTGGATACTTTCCATGTTGTGATATGCTTGCTAGAAATATTGTAATCCCATTAGAAGTGCAAAGATCAGACAGCTGTAACAGTGGATATTAAAAATAGTTCATCTGTCTAGAGTCATACTAAATGGCTTGATTGTTTTTAATTTAAAAATTTCTCTGTGTTTCATTGAAGGAGAAAAGATAATAGATAAAAAACATGGTCTCCCATCAAAGTATTTTCCCCCCACAGAAAAGGCTTCATTTACCACAACTAAAAATAACTAGGCACAAATATCTTTGTTTAGTATCAAAGCTTCTTCCAAGTACTTTAGAATACTAAATTAAGAATAATAGTTCTTAATTTTTGATAACAAAGATGGCTTGCATTCTTTTTTTTAACTTGCAATTTCGCTTTAATTTAAAAAATAATACTATTACAAAACCTGGAGAAATTAAAAAGCTTCAAAACTGTATATTCAGGAGGTTAAATGGTTTGCATTCTTATGCAACAATGGATTTTCTTTTGGAAAAAGACTATACTGTTTATGTGAATTTAAATGTCATGCTTTAAATAATTAAGTTTCACAATATAAATGCTTATTTTCTTTTCCTATTTATATTCCCCCTCCCCCCACAATCTTAACTTTTGCAATATATATGTGGTTTGTTTAATAAAACTGTAGAATAACAATGTGCTGTGTGATGTTGTATCAAACTCTGTAAATCCTGCTCAGTTCAATTGGTTGTATTTTCCGGTAAGTATGTATGATACTGTAATTTTGATCTGAATACATTAAGTCAGCCTTAGGCAGCATGGTCTCCTTCAGATATGTTTGGATTACAACTCATGAGATTCTTTACCATAATGGCCAGTTGTGGAGTCTGCTACTTGATTGGATTGTTAAAGTGTTAGGCAGTACAGATGATAGTGTGGGGTGGTGCTTGTAAAATGTGGCCCTACCACCGAAGGCATGTTTCCCACATTTTTTCTATTACTAGTGCAACACCCATCAGCTGCTAGATTGTATCATAGATAGAAGAGAAATACCTAATGACCAATGGAGCATGCACATCTCCATGGCATGTAAAGAGCATTCAGCAGTTTTGATGGTTGGCCAGCTCTCAATGTCATACAGTGCATCATTTTATACACAGTATATACTTTTGATCTTAGGTGAATTGGTATACGCCTATCGCAAAGCATTCCAATGATCTCCTTCCACCTCAGCCATGTTGCATTCACCCTTATGCATTCACTACTGCTGCCATCACTTTGCAGATGGGATCCTAAGTAATGGAAGAAGTTTGTCTTCACTAGATCTTCGCTGCTGACATAGATGGTGGAGGTCTTTAGTTTCCAGATTCTCAGTCTTCTTGATATTGAGGCGCAAACTGAATAGGCTAAGATGACTTGTCTGAAGTCATCCAATAAGATTCTGAGACTAAAGGTGGACTAGGATCTGGATCTTCTCACACCTAGTGTAGTACCTTGAGCAGTACAGCATCCTGGCTTTCATAAATTTGTCCGCAACTGACCAGATATTGCAAGATGTAGGACTTTTCAGATACTTGCCCATTCAAGATACCAAACTAAATATTATCAATTGCTATTTGTATACAGCCAATGATATAGCAGCCCTGTAAGAAGACTATACTAACCATTTCCTTTTCTTACAACGGTGGATGCATTCTGATGGGAACAATGAATGCACCAACTAAGGCTCACAATCAGTTCATTGGCTAACTTTATTTGATTCCCTTTGACCATATGATTTATATGTGTCTAAATAGGTTGGGCATGCTTTAAGTGTTTATGTGGTAACCATACCTGAACTTCTCCATATCCTTTCTCATTCTACTACCCTATCTCATTTCATTTCAGAAACAGATATGAACACATTTTGGGGAGAAATTAGCACTATTATCTTGGAGTCTGAACTAACAACAGGTATCAAGCATTCTCCTGCAGCCCCGGGACTTGCTCAATTTCTCCAGAGCTTCACCAGACTCTTCACCTCTATGTGTTCAGTGATGGCAGAACCTAGATTTGCAAACAGGAATTTACTTATTAAAAATAATGCAATGAAATCAGGTTTGTCAGTTGAATACCTGCTACATTCAGACTTTTGTGAAGTACGTTTATTAGTCTTAGAAACAATCCTGCTATGGTTGAATCAAGCGAATGCAAAACATGTGATGGAAGAAAAAGGAAACGTTCTGTTGAATCTACTGTCTGGCTTGGAGGAAACATTTATTAAGATAGCTGTTAAGGAAAAGCATCCTGAATGTTTTTGCAAGGTGACACCTTATTTTTTTTCCTTTTTCTTTAGTGCAAATAAGTTACATATAACAAAATAAGAATTTAAAATAAAATTAAATTTTGTGCTAGTCTATGCCTGAATAGGGACTACAGGGTCGTAAAAGGGAGGGGTTTTTAATAAGCATAATAAGCCATTCTCTTTTTCTCTCAAATTAAATTCCAGTTATATATTCCAATTAGGCTCTGAACAGTATTTCCTGTAGCTAATTCTTTTTCTGTAACAGATATTAGAGGCTCTGTATAAAATGGACCTCAGAAATGTTCTTGCAAAGACTGAAGATGCTATAAAAATGAATCCAAGAGAATTCTTGCATTGGATTATGAATATTGCAAATACTTCTAGCAGGTATACTGTCTTGTCTTTTTGTGTTTGTATAATCTATATTTACTGGTTGCAGACTATCTAATGAAAATGAACTTTTATTTAGAAAGAGAAAACATTATTTCAAAATCTTAACATAATCTTATACAGGTAGTTCTCCACTTAAAAAGATGATTGAGCCTGGAATTACAGTTGTAAGCCATCCAAATTTTTAAGTAAGAAACCATGTAACCGCATCTGATTTTATGGCCTTTCTTTTAATCAGTCATTAAGTAAACATATCAGTCATTAAGCACATCCATTGTCTGCAATGGGTGATTTTTGCGAAAAACTATGTATAAATGCTGGTGTCTAGGTTGTCAGTTGCCCAAAATGTGATCATATGATCAAGAATTTTGGGGTTAAATATTTGGAGATATTTAATAGATAAGGCTTTTAAAGCAAATTTGCATGAAATAACTGTATTTTTAGCCAGATTGCATGTTGATTGTGACACAGTTCTTATTAAAGATTTAATTTGGTGTATCTGTGTTAACATTTATTTTTACAGCATTGAAATTCAAAGCATATCCCTTAAATTTGCCTCAGAGTTGCTTGTACATCTTATACAAAACTGGCAAGAGGTAAGGAAAATTATTTACCAAATATTTGTTCAGTTTTGCTATGATTAAAAACCAGTCATAATAAATACAAAATTACTTTCTGTAGAATCTTTAAACAACATATTTGGGTTTTTTTGAAGCATTTAAGTTAATTGATTCATGAATAAACAGCGTGACATTAGGAATTCAATCCTAACACACAGAAACAATACATCAAGGAAGGTTTCTGGATTATTCTAGTATAAATTTTCACAGAATTTTAGAAAATAGTTTGTCTTAGCTTTTATCTTTTACAATTCAATTTTTAATTGCTGATATGGTTTAATCCTTTTTTTATGGACACTAAAGTAGTTTTGGATTTTTTTGCACAGAATCCTGTTTTTAATCTATGGAATTGGAAAGACTGAATATTCATTATTGGTTATTTATTATTCAAATGTATACAGCAGCCCATTTCATGTATAGTACATGACTCTGGACAGCTTGGAAACAATCTCTCTCTCTCTCTCCCTTGCAAAAAGTCAGGAAGGTCAGAGCCAATCTGATCCCTGTGGTGGTGATTGGGGAGGGTGTATGGGTGGGGGAGAGATGATTTTCCGTGGGATGGTTGCCAGGACAGATAACAGATATTTCTATTTAATGATACTTTCTTTCTGGTTCTTGCCAGATGAAATTTCCTGACTGGTGGGACCAACATGCCCCTCCTGCCAGCCTGATGGGATTATTAGATGTAATGCAGGAGAGGCAATCCCTCAAGTAACCTGCTCCTTATAGTGCTTTATAGGTTATTATTAGCATCTTAAATTGAACCTGGAAGCAAATTGGCAGCCAGTGCAGCTCAAAGAGAAAAAACACAATATGCACCGACTGCAGATCATGCATAACTAACTGCCCGCACAGCTACATTTTGAACCAGTTAAAGCTTCTGCACACTCTTCAAGGACAGCTCCATGTTTAGTCAGAGTACTAGCACCCCTTCCTCAAACCCACCAGGGGTTGCCGATTATGTATAACCCTAGTATATTTATATTCATTGATACTTTTAAACAAGAAGATAAAAACTAACACAAACTAATATAAAGTAAGGAAAATGAAAAAAAAAAAACAAGAAAAAACAAAAATTGCATGAAAACAGAAAAACTTGAAGAAACATAGAAAAGGAAGAAAAAAGATATAAGAAGTGGCCTTTAATATTTTATATTAATATTCTACAGAGCAGTTATAAGAAGAAATATATTTTAAACTCTCTAAATTCACATCAGATTAGACTTTTTGTCTATTATCTATCCTATCTAAGCATCAAAACCATAAATCACAAATTCATTTTTTTTTCATTTTTGCACAAAAAGTCTACAAGAGGTTTCCAGTCATCAGATAATATAGATAATGTCTTTTCTCTATCAAAGAAGTCAATTTATCCATTTCAGCACCATCTGTCAACTTTACCCATTCATTTCTCCTTAGTAGATAGTGTTTATTTTTTCCATCTCTGTGCATACAGTAATCTCTCCATAGTAATTGTATATTGAAATAATCTTCCATTTGTTCCTTGAATATAATATAAATTATGTAAACTCTTAGCAGTCTGGAAAAAAACCCCACCTTTTTATTGCTTTGGAGTCAGTAGTGATTTCTAGTGACTGCCTGTGGTTTTCTTGGCAAGGATTTCAGAAATGATTTGCCCTTGCCTTTTTCTTAGGGTTGACAGATAGTGACCGGCTTTAAATCATTCTGTTGATTCTTAAGGTGGACCAAGAATTCATGGTTTTATGCTTTCTAGCCCAGGATCTTTAATCAATACATCAGCTGGTTCTTACCATTAATTTGCATGTTAGAAATTGTCCAGTGCACAAAGTTCTGATTTTGCAGAATATTGACTGCTATAGCAGTCATTTTAAAGGCAGCACCAATTGTTTTGTAGGACTTGGAGTCAGAGACAAAACAATGGCTTGAATTAATTAGTTATTGCTGTGAAGATGAACAACAAACAGATCTGAGATTGGCTGCTGCAGAGATTCTTGTGAGCATCACACCATTTTTCCTGACTGATCAGAAGCTTCCCTTGGGTAAGTAATTAAGCAAAGCAAATAAGCAAAATTTATTTATTTTTCACTCTCATTAAATACAACATAACTATAAAGCACACACTGAAATTTGTATAGTCAAGTCTTACAGTTTGTGCTTACTTCTTAGTTAAGCTGCTTCTGTATTATTTAAGGTTGTAGTAATAACTTTTAGAATTCTTCATGATTTGGGGTAATTATTTATGGGACTGCTTACTCCAAATAGTTTGCCCAAGACGTGTTTGCCAAGGGTTCCCATTCCATATGAGGTGCAATGGGAGGAGATTCATAGGCAGACATTTTCTGCAGGAGCTCCATCCTTCAGGAATGCCTTATCACCATACAGAAGAGCTGGGCCTTTACTCATTGGTGGTGCTACTAATACCATTTTGGATGGATGAAGAGGAGGTGTTTTGAGATGATGTTATTCTTAATTATTGATGTTATTTATTAATTCATGTATTGTTGATATTCTTGATGTTTTACAGTACACTCCTCAGATTTCTTTTGATTTGGTATAAAAACCAGAGTCATAAATAATTAAATAAATATGCAATCAAAATTTACACATATACTCTGGATTTAGAGTAATGTTATTTTAGAATACAGGTAGACCTCAACGTACAATCATTCATTCAGCAACTGTTCAAAAATAAAGCAATGAAGAAAGGGGACTTGCAACCAGTCTGTGAAGTTGTGATAAACAAAAGTGTCCCGATGCTCAAGTAATTGTGATCTGGGCACATGAGCACCAAGCTCACGGTTATGACATTGCTGCAAATGTCAGATATGTGATTGGCAGTTGCAACTTCCCTGCTGGCTTCCTATAAGCAAAGTCAGTGATGGAAAACCCAGCAAGGAAACTTGAAAGTCACTCTGATTAAGTCAGTTATGCTGCTTTTTCTCCCTAAGGAGCCCCAGTAATCCAATCATCCCCAAACTTGCCCACACTTCTCAGCATCCACATGCTGCCCATGCCAGCTCACCCAACCTGTGCTCCTTTCCTGGGACTCTTGCCTCTTCTGTTTAATGACTGTCATGGTCCTAGGATAACAACAGCAAGAGAAACTTCCAGGATTGCCATTGGTAAATGTTGAGGTTATGTGGTATGATTTACAAGTGCATCGCTTTGCAACAGAAATCCCAGTCCCAATTGCCATCGTAACCCAAGGATTATCTGTATTGAGATATATTTAATAGAAGCCTGCCTTTAACCAGTTGAGTATAGCTTGGACTGCATGGCCATTAGGATAAAAATCAAAAGGGAAAATGACACATGATATTCTGAAAATCTTTCTGTTTAGCTTTAATATGTAATAGTTTTTAAAAAATATGTTTACTTTATAAACATGTATTTAAATCCAGCTCTAACATGTCTTTCTACAAATACTCAGGTCTGTCTGACACATTATTCCTTTGGAGATGTGTTGTTCAGCTGTTGCAGAGTGAAGAACAGATGGTCAGGGATACAGCTGTTGGAGTTATAAGACTAGCTCTGTCTCAAGAAAATACATTTAGGAAAACAGGTAAATTATTTTCTAGTGATCAATAATTATGACACTGACTTCTGTGAAAGTGCTAGTTTTCTTTTCTTTGTGGGTTGCAGACAGTCATACCCACTGTATGTTTGAACACTGGTGTCCCCCATTGTAGCCAATCTCTACATGGAAGAAGTAGAAACCAGAGCACTAAACTCCTTCGCAGGAACTCCACCCAGCCACTGATAGAGATACATAGATGATGCTTGGGTCAAACCACTGGAAGTGGAAGCCTTCATTAAACACATTAGTACTGTGGATAGCAACATGGGAGGATGTTAGGGAAAATAGACTGATCTTCCTGGACTGTGCAGTACACATTAAAGAAGACAGAAGTCTCAATATTGAAGCAAGAAATCCCCGCACACAAATCAGCATTTTACGTTTTGACTTTCACCATCCACTGGAACCCAAACTGGAAGTAATCAGAACCTTTCATCATTGGGCTGCAAGTTTGCCTACCAGCAAGGAGAAAGTGGGAGGGACAATAAAACACAAGGAAGCACTCAAAAATTTCCAGCTAACCCTTCATCAAATCCACCAAAAAGATGCAGTAGGAGTACTTCCACAACAGAGAAGAATAGAACAACAAATGGTACAATGTTGTCATTCCATACCTAGCAGGAATATATGACACAGATTAACCCTAGGTGGTTTCAAAGACCTTCAGAGGTTAACGAGTGGCTGACTGCAAAGAGTATAAATCCTTTCCATTCCCCACCAATTAGTTAGAACTGAAGAAGCTTCTTGGATGAGAAGTGAAATGTCTTCAACAAAAAATAAAGTCCAGTTCCCTTTTTTAAAGCATCTTTGGGACAACCATAACCTGGATGACTGAGAACCTTGGAGAATGGTTACAGGAACTGGACTTGGCTAGTCTAGTGAAGAGAAGGACCAGGAGAGACATGATAGCAGTGTTCCAATATATGAGGGGCTGCCACAGAAAGGAAGGGGTTAAGCTATTTTCTAAAGCACCTATAGGCCAGACAAGGAATAATGGATGGAAACCAAACGAGAGATTTAACCTGGAAATAAGGAAAAATTTTCTGATGGTGAGAACAGTCAACCAGCTTGCCTTCGGACGTTGTGGGAGCTTGATCATTTCAGACTTTCAAGAAGAGATTGGACTGCCATTTGTCAGAAACGGTGTAGGGTTTCCTGCTTCGTTGGGGGTTGGATTAGTTGACCTACAAGGTCCCTTCCAATTCTGTTAATCTAAACCTCCACAGACAGCCATCATACATGTAAAGATTTTTCTTACTTAATTGATTTTATTGTAATTCCTTTATTTAATTGTTGCAAGCTGTCCATAGTCATTTGGGGTGGGGTGGGGTGATGGCTTCCTTATTTCCTCCTCCTCCTCCTCCAACTGCCTCCTGTGTGCCCAAAGCCTCTTATCCAGAATTTCAAGGTTATATCCAGAACATCTGAAATTGGGCAAGAATATCTTGTGCCACAGGGACTTCTTTAGGAACAAGATTCCTCTGCCCAATTCCAGTCAATTTTTCTTTGAACTATGGAAGACTTCTTGGAGGCCTTTGCACTTGCAAAGAGCAGTAGTTGCAAAGGGAGAGGAAAGGGAAAGAGAGAGATTGGCTACAAAACTTATGTTCACCTTGTGTAGCCACTGGGTCCAATCCTCCATTTTAGCATGGTAATGATGCTACAAAAAATATCATTTTAAGTACAAATATTGTTTTTCTTTCTTTGTTTTACTTTACGTCTGGGGGAAAAAGAGCAAGAAGAAACAATAGTAATAATAATAATAATGCCAATTAAGGAAAAAGAAAAGGGAATGCGTACCATTCACATGTCATTTACTCTTCCTTGTCAATTAGTTCATTAAGAGAATTTGGGAATATATTTGGCAGAATTCTTAGTGAAAGTACAGAAAAGATGATAATGAACAAAATTTGAGAAGTGCAATGTGATCAGGTAAGCAGTGTCCAGGGCAGGTTCTTACTTTACAGCAAGTCACGAAGAATTGAATGAATATGAGGAAGCTGACTTATTATATGTGGGAAAACATACAATAAAATGAACAGCACTGGAGTACAGGACATTTTCTGCTAACATGAAATTGAAGTTGCATACTCTGCCAATCAAACTGGTAGGATCCAGGAAGAGAGCCTTCTCTGCTGTTGCCCCCACCCTTTGGAACATTCTTCTCCCAGACGTGAGGCTGCCACCCCCGCTCCTGGCCTTTCAGAAATGTCTAAAGACTGGTTCCTATGGATTACATGGACAGTGGTTGGTTCTTTTTGTATACAACTCCAAGGAGAAGAGAAAGTTTACTGGTGACAATATTGTAGAAATCCCCCTCCCCATTTTTGATTCATATTTTTGTCAGTTGATGCCTGCAGTAAATGCAAATATGCGTGTTCTTAACAGTATTAAAAATTAAGGTGGTACAGAGAATTCATAAATGTCTTTCACTTTAGCAAACAGCTTGTCCTGCTGTTACAATAGATCCTATGCTCATTTTTTATATGTGATTCAGAATAAGAGTACGTTAAAAGCAAGCATCAGCTAAAAGGATGAAACATCATGATAAACTAAAAAGTTGTTGCAATTAAGTTGCTTTTTCTGATAGTTTTTAAAAAGCATTAGCTAGATGTATGGAAATCACACTTGCAACTCATGACTTGATAACATCCTTTGTAGTTGGCAGTGATGAATTCAAGGGCCTATGTCTAATATCAGAGATTTTCCTATCTTTCCTTCAAGTGATTTACTAGAACTTTGAAGGGTGTGTAAGTGTGAAAACTCTCTGCTCAAACATTAAGACATTAAGACTAAAAAGGAATTTAAAAGGGGAATTTAAATAGATGTATACGTTAAAGCTTCGAGAACTTGAAAAGACAGTCATGGCTCTTTTGTATTCTTTAACTATTATCAGACTAATAGGTCAAATCTATCAAGGCATGGTTCTGATCTCAGAAGAAGCTTGACCAAAGAAGTTTTTATGGATTCTTTGATGTTCTCTGAGCTTGGGTGTTTGGTTGTAGATATTTTATTACACCACTAGGTAATGTCATCAGTGCTGATCACTGTGAGGTTTGCTTCCTGTTTATATATAGTAGCTTACCTTGCCAGTATTAGAGGGGATATAGTTTTTCCTTAGGAGTTCCTTAATTGGGTATTGTTTTTACTCTGTCTAGTGTTAATCCCTATTTATTTGAGTATGGGCAGCTAAAACAATGGTCTTTTTGTGTTCGTAGCTTTTTAATTATCTCTTTTGACTAGTGTGTAAATGACAAACAATCAAGCAGAAAACAGTATCCTAATCAAGAAATTAATTAAGATCATCAGTGCTAATCAAGATCATGAATGGTCTAATGAGTATTTCAAAAGTTAACCAATGGGCAGTAAACCTGTATTTATCCTTGTCCAAATAAGCCTTTGTTGCCATGAGGAACTATTGAGGAATTAATAGATGCTGCTCAACCAAATTGGAAGGAGCGTTTTTGTGAGTTACTTTGCCATTAATACAAGATGGTTGTTAAGACACATTGGAGTGTTAAAAGCTCTGTTGAGACTTCAGATAAGAAAGTCTGAGGACAAATGAAAGTAAGGATTGGAAAATCTGCATTGATATTTTTAGTCACACTTAAAGAGCATAAAAATAAAATGGCATCCCTTAAAAATGACAGCTGGTTAAATAAAAGATCCTTATCCTAAGGTAGATGCCCTCATAAACACTTTGTGTAATGTAATTCAGGCAAGCTGAATGAATTTCTGGCTTCATGTTACTTAAAGTAAACATGGTTAAGAAATGAAGGGTGCCACCTAGCTACTATATAAACCCTGTTAGGAAATATACAGAGGGTTTAAGGATACAAACACTGATATCCACTTTGATATTTTTCAAAGCAAAATTTTAATAATGCTATTTTACAGCCTCAACAGGCTCAACATTCCAAAGTAGTAAATGACTGCATAAATGTATCTCTTACAGAATTAATACTATCTGTGCATGATGTTATACATTATTGGATTTACAGTATATTGAGATTTCAAAAAATTATATTAGCAAGATTTTTGAATTAATATTTGGTTCAAATTATAGGTAGTCTTTGGCTTATAACCACAGTTGGGACCAGAATATCCATTGTAGGTCATTGGGATTGTAAATCGAGTCAGACTTGATTTCACAACCATTTTTATGATAGTCATTAAGTGAATCACTGTGGTCATTAAGCAAATCCTAGTTGTAAGTGCAAACCAGTTTTTTCCAAATGTGTGGGGGTTTTGCTAGAAACCAGCAAAAATAGTTGCAAATTGAAAACATGTGATCCTAGGACATTGCAATTAGTTGAAAATGCAGGATGGTTGCCAAGCACCTGAATTGTGATCACGTGAATATGCGGGTTATGTGATAATATGACGACCAGTTATAAGGACCAGGTCTTTTTTTCAGCACTTGTCATAATTTTGAATGATCACTAAAAAAATGTTGTATGTTGATGACTACTTGTACACTGTTCTTGGCAAAGCAGTTCAAGCTATAATGGGACAGAGCAGACTGCAAAATTAGATGCTTCACTTGTAAATTATATTGGAATTAATGGATTGTCATTCCTTATATTGTACATTTGTAGCTTTGTGGTAATTGTGGCCCAGTATCTAGAAGCTAGAGAGTCAATTATTTAGTGATTTTTAGCATGCCTAATAGTTACATTTTGTGTTTATGTGCTTGTTTTCTGATATTTGTGGTGTGTTTGGGGGGCGTCACTTGCATCTAGGAAAGTTAATGCTATGGTATCATCTTCTAGGAAGTCCTGTTTTAAGACTAAAATTGCTAAGAAATCTCTTGTTCCATCCAGTTCTACTGGTGTCAGTTTTCTGCGAGGCAGTATTTTTCAATCCAAATAGTCAGGCCTATTGATGTTGCTATTCAAAGCAATCCTATTTTATTTATGTATTTTATTTTAATCCACCATGAACCTGAATTTTCTAATAAGTAGTTATTTGGAAGTATGCTACATCATAGAACAGAATAACAGAGTTGGAAGGAAGGGCCCTTGGAAGTCTTATAATACAACTCCCTGCTCAAACAGGAGACCTATACCATTACATACAAATGATTGTCCAATCTCTTCTCAAAAGCCTCTAGTGATGGGCTACCCACAGGTTCTAGAGGCAAGCCATTAAACTGATTAATTGTTCTCACTGTCAGAAAATTTCTCTATTCTAGGTTGGATCGAATGATGTTTCATCCATTACTTCTTGCCATGCCTTCAGATCAAATACAGTTGGGATTTATTACAATACAGGTAGCCCTCAACTTATGTCTGGTTGTTTTAGTGACTGTTTGAAGTTAAGATGCACTCTCCAAACTACCAATGACCTGTTTCAAAGTTAGAGCTGTTGCAGACCCCACATGGTCATTGTCCTTATCAATTGACTGTAGCGCGCCCACCCCAACCAACCTCCTCCACATCCCATCCTGCTGAGTCCCTGCAGTCTTTGGGTCTACTCTCAACCCAGCCATTTATCCACCCAAGGGAGCCTCAGGCTGGGTCAGAGGCTACCAATGCGCAAGAAACTGTGGCAGCTGTCAGGACACTGCCTGCTCCTAAACTAGTTCCAGGACCCAGCAGCACCCAACTTATCTTTATGTTTTTCTGCAGCTTCTGAAAGAAGTGCTCAGCCAGTGCAAGGGTCAGCTTTCCTACAGAGGCAGCCTCTTCGATAGGGCATCCGGATTCCTTCAGTTTACACTATTTCCCCCCGTTGATAGTGAGGGTGGCACATTTGTCCAGTTCAAACTCGATTGCAATATTTTGGCTTGTATATATGGACAGCATTGAACAGTGGCTTTACTATCATTTACAACAGTGTGAAATCACAGCTATCAGTTCTTTAGCTGGTGTTGGCCTTCATATGCTTCAAGTTTTTCCCAATCTTGTAATGGCCTTTTAAAATTGACAGATGGCAGTTTTGTCAATGTGCAGATTTTCTAAGTGTCATCCAAGCTTTTTGGTATCCAGCTGGGACCACTGCTGCCATTTTATGCCATAATCTTTCAACTTTGACTTTGAGATCTTGCTACTTTGTGATTTCCAATTCTGTGTCTTCTATTGTTCTATCCGCTAATATTCCAGCATCAGTTATCCACATATTCTTCTTGTGAACTAGTTAAATGTGGTATGTTATGAGCTAAGACTTTATCAGTTTCTATCTGAAACCTGCTCATGTTTTACTTCTTGTTCAACTATATGTTCCCATCAATTTTTCATTCCTGGCACATGATAGTTTTTACAGATGTTGTCCTTCCAGTGAATGATTCTGGTGACTGGGTTATATTGTTGCTGTCAACTCTGAAGCTGCCCTGACTGAGGCCATCTTGGAAGCTTCAGTGTTGCCACAATGATGCTGAGGGATACGGAAAGGAGCATAGAGATAGCTGGGGTTTTGTAGCCAAAACAAAATAGTTTCCCCTGAGAACCAAGGATGTTCCCACAGGTGGCTGAAAAGAGAGTGAAGTTTCCAAGCAACTGGAGAGCACCTTGATTGGGCCATGTGACTAATTGTTTGGGAAAAGGGGGGAAGCATTTACTTTTAACTAGGTGAAAACTGCAGGAACCTTTAGAGTCGATTTTCACCAGTCTGTGTGAATATGATATATCCAATAAACCTGTTCTTTGAGAAACCTTCTTGCCTTGGAGTTTTGTTTGCTATGGTGTAATACTTGGAGCCCTGACATTTGCTTGTAGTCAGTTTGTGCTTGTACTCTTATACATGCTACACTTATGATTGACTATTTCTTCTGCTTTTTGCACAATCTGCTCTTTGAATCATTTGATAATTTTCAGTTCTGGCCTTGATTGCTTTATTGATATTTTATTTGTAGGTAATTTACAATTAGATTCATAGTCTAAGACTGGTGGAAACAATAATTCAAGACCTAACCAAGGACCTAAGAATTATTAAGCTAGCCTTTAAGAATAAAGGTAATTCAGAACAGTGTGGTATTTTGTTTTAAATTATTTTTACTATATACATAGATGCAGAAACATGTACACAAAGCTCTTGGCATCATGACATTTTTACATATTCAATTTGATTATCACTTGCAGGCTTGTATTAATAATACTTCTATCAAGGCTACTCAGCAGTGAGTACTTTGGGTATAGGTGAGACAACAACAAACAATATTTCTATTATCTATAAGATCAGAAGTTTATTTCTACTACAAGTTTGTGCTTACTCAAGAGGCAGAACATTCTGCCTTTGTAGAAGTGACTGAAACATCACCAACTGGGTCCCTTCCAGCTCTTTTAATTTATGATATAAAAAACTACTGAGTTGGAATACAGAAAGTTCTTCAGCATATCTACATACATTCCCTCTATGACTGCTGTGGTATTAATGAAATGATATTGGAACTTGAATTTACAAATGTTAATGACCTTTGATCAGAATAGCATCAAAGATAAAGAAGCAAACTGGTAACTGAATTCTTGATCTATATATTTTCCAGTGTTCTTTTTGTTTTAAACATTATTGTTCTCCAACATTTCTTTGAGTTAGCAAAACATAGTAAAGTACTTCCTCCTGATGTAGCAATAACAATAGCACTTAGACCTATATACTGCTTCACATTGCTTTACAGCCATCTCTAAGCAGTTTACAGAGTCAGCATATTGTCCCCAACAATCTGGGTTCTCATTTTACTGACCTCAGGAAGGAAGGCTGAGTCAACTTTGAGTCTGGTGAGATTCGATCTGCCAAATTGCAGGCAGCCGGCAGTCAGCAGTCAGCAGAAGTAGTCTGCAGTACTGCATTCTAACCACTGCGCCACCGGCACTCAATGAAAGTAACTTTCAATGAACACTAGATTTCAGAAGGAAGCAAGTTGAACAAACAAGATCTGCAGACATTCCTTTGCAGTGCAATTTAATATATATTTTAACAGCTAGTCAAACATACAAGAAATATTTTTCTTCTTCTGCTAACTAGGCAGGTTTTATATACGGTTATAAAATAGGTGACTGATAAATATCCTTAGCATGTCCTCTGGGAATTCCTGCTGACTTCAGTGTATTGAGTAACAAGGCCATTCAAGAAAAGAACTAAGTTGCTGATTGCTTCTCAGAAAGCTTTATTATAATGAGGACAGCATATCTGTGAAAGCATAAAACTGCTTCAGTCATTGGAAGGCAAGTTGATGAAAATGGTGAAATGCCTCAGATTCCTTTAATAGTGCAAGTATTGAAAATATCAGCTTTAGGTTTTGAATCTGGTAAGATTCTGCTCTAGACAACTTGGATACAGTCTTTTTTAAAAAGATATTTTTTATTATACATTTTCATTTATTATAAATCACGTTTCCATTTGTACAACACCAGTATACTGTTGTATCAAATCTCATTTAAGTATACATAGTTTTATACACCCTGATTGTAACCATTTTTCTCATAATTATACAATGTAATTTCTTTTAAATATACATATTATTTTACATCATAATTATAACTTTTAAAATTATAATCATAATTATAACCATTATTCTCAGAGTTATACCATATAGTCTTCCCTCTAGTTCCTCTATAGGCTATAATCTGTACAATCCCTTAGTAATATTATTTATAGCATGTATACTTATATATGTTTATATATATATATGTCTTTACTTCTATTTTGTTATTTTTTTTCCATTATAGAGTTACTAATCTCTGCATCTGTTTTCTAACCATTTGTACAGTAGATCCCATATTAAATAATACTGTTTTTTCTTTTTCCTTAATTTCTATCATTAGCCTGTCCATTTCGGCGCATTCTAGTATTTTTTAAAATACCTTTTCATCTGTAGGTATACTTTTGTTTTTCCAGTTTTGTGCATATGTGATTCTAGCTGCTGTTATTACATGTAATATTAAGTATGTAATTCTTTTATTTTATTCTTTTATTTTATTTCCCGGTAGTATACCTAATAAGAACAGTTCTGGTTTTAGATCTATTTGTGGTACTATTATTTCTAACCATCTTTTTTTCTTTGACCAATATTTTTTTTGCCGTTGGACAGGTCCACCACATATGGTAATAGGATTTCTGTATCTGTTTGCATTTGTAGCACTCTGGCGATATGTTTTGGAACATTTTTGCCATTCTTGCTGGTGGCAGATGCCATCTATAGAACATTTTGTACAGGTTTTCTTTATATGCTGTTGACATTGTTGTAATTTCTTTCCCACAATTTTTGCCATTTGTCTAGTTCTATGCTATATCCAAATTTTTTGGCCTATTCGTCTTCCATTTTAACATTCAATAAGTGTTTATAAATTATAAATTTCTTTATTAATTTATCATCTGTCCCTAACAGTATCTGATCCAATTCTTGGGGTTCTTTATAAAATCCATATGTTTCTGCATCTTTCTTATGTCTCATTTGTATTTGAATATGTGGCCACCAGGCCAAGTCAATTCCCTGATTTTTTAGTTCCTGTTTTCATTTTAGGTCCCCTTTTTCATTTAAGATATCTTTGTACCTAACAATTTTATCCAGTTCTAAGGCATTGGGATACATTAGTGCTTCCATTGTGGATAGCCAGACCTGTATTTTCATATAGTGATTTTGTTTAATTTTTCCCATACTGACAACAGAGCATTCCTGATAAAGTGTCTTTGGAAGTATCTATGTAGTTTACTTTTCCCATATCATACAAATGCGTGCCATGCCAGTTGTAAATCATGCCCTTCTAACGTCAATTTTCTTTTATTCTTCAAATTTATCCACTCCTTCATCCATGTGAGCACTGAAGCCTGATAATACAGCTCCCAATCTGGTAGCCCAAACCCTCCCTTGTTTTTAGTGTCTTGTAGCATTTTCAATTTGATTCTTGTTTTTTTCCTTGCCAGACAAACTTTGAAATCAATTTAAGTCCTCAACAAATTTTTTTCCTAGTTTTATCAGGATTACTTGGAATAAAAATAGCAATTTCGGCAAGGTATTCATTTTTATTGTGGCTATCTTTTCAACCAACGACAGCTGTAGAATTTTCCGTTTTTCCAAATCTATCTTTATTTGACTTCTTTAATGGATGTACATCTTGCTGTTAACCAAATTCCCAGGTATTTAACTTTTTTTGTTGTCTGCATGTCCATCATTTCCATCAGTTCATTTTTCTGTTTATTTGTTATATTCTTTGTCAATATCTTGGTCTTTTCCTTGTTTATTTTAAGTCCTGCCACCACACCAAACTCTTCTACTTTCTTTATTAGTTTGGGTTCCATTTCTAGAGGTTCCTCCAAGATAAATACTAGGTCATCTGCAAATGCTTGTACTTTATAGTGTTCTTTTTTTAATCTCTAAACCCTTTATATCCAGATCTTGTCTAATCTGTCTAAGCTAGACTTCCAAGGTTAGTATAAATAAAAGAGAGGATAATGGACATCCTTGTTTCGTGTCCTTGTTTATATTAAAGTTTTCTGTTGTCTCTCCATTTACTATTACTTTCGCTGTTTGGTTGGAATATATTGCTTGGATCATATTTACAAAGTTTTCACCGAAGTCCATTCCTTTCAATTGTAATATCATAAACTGCCAGTTCATATTGTCAAAAGCTTTTTGCGCATCCAAAAATATCAACGCTAGCTGTTTTTCAGAATGGGCTTCGTAGTATTCCAATACATTCAAAATGGTTCTCATGTTATTTTTCAATTGTCTTTTAGGTAGAAATCCATTCTGGTTGGGATGTATAAATTTGTCTTACTCCTTTTAATCTTTCTGAAATTATAGAGGTGTATATTTTGTAGTCTACATTTAATAATGATATTGGTCTGTAATTTTTTATCTGTTGAGGATCTGGGTCTTCCTTTGGTATTAATGGAATGCATGCTTCTGTCCAGGTTTTGGGGAGCTTGGCCTTTGCTAATGTTTCATTGTAGACCTCCAGCACTGACGGTCGTAGTGCCTCTTATAGACTTTTATAAAGTTCTGCCAAAGCCAGTCTGGTCCAGGTGTTTTATTGTTTCTTTGTCGTTTAATTGCTTCCGTTATTTCCATTGTCGTTATTCTTTCATTTTACATTGTTTTCACTGTATCTGGTATTTTGGGTAGACCAGCCTTTTCCAAATATTGTTTTATTGTATCTTCTAACTCTTTTTCTTGGTTTAGAGTTTCCTAAAGAATTCCTGGGTTATTTGCTTTTTTTTCTTCATTCTGGTGATGGAGGATCCCCTTTTCATCTATCAGTTTGTGTATCATTTTCTTCTCTTTCTCTTTTTTCAATTTGTATGCTAGCCATCTACCTGGTGTCAGCCTTGGGAGCCATATTTTATTGAAGGGCTCTGAGGCTGCCACAATTAGTGCCTGGGAATATGGGAGGGGGGAATTAGACACAACAGAGAATTAGACTTTCACAGAGAGTCAAGGACATGTTAACCTGCACCTGGAAAAGGAATGGTTGAAGGAAGGGCTTCAGTTGGGATGGAGTTTGATTGGGTCATGTGATTAGTAATGAGGGCAGGAGGGT